>JANHFT010003458.1:64171-76317 GCA_032467955.1 Pseudoxenodon macrops
TAGAATAGAATAGAATAGAATTCTTTATTGGCTAAGTGTGATTGGACACACAAGGAATTTGTCTTTGGTGCATGTGCACCAAATAAATATTTTGAAGATATTTATGAATTTCAGTAAAGTCTTATCAAAAACAAAGGGAATAAAAATTTCATCTATCCCCTATACTCTTCCTGGAAATTGCAGCAAAACTGTCATAGGAAATGCACCATGAATCCATTCCCATGGACTTCCAAACTGCATATTATCTATGTCGTATTTATTTATTTACAGGACTTTTAAGGTTGCTTGTCCCAGTGGCTCTAGGCCGCTTACAACAATCCATAAAAATATAATTAAAAACAAAAGTAACCTTTCCCCCAGGTGCCAGATCAATTGTCCTCACATTTCCACCCCCATCCCTGCCTGATGCTTGGGGGAAAAACCAGGTGTTCACAACCCTCTAGATGAGGCTGCAGGGGACAGGAACAAGTGAATTCTGAAATATTTTTAAAAGCCCCTTTCTGTGGAAAGGGCATTGTTTGCAATACAGTTACAGAATATGATATCTATGCTGAAATAGTAGAGGTATCGTTCGAATTCAGAATTACGTACACATTTTTATTTGGGCATCTTACAATTAGAATTTCAGGCTAATTTTCTCTCAATTACCGTTATTAACCCATATAGTCTACTAGCAATATACAAAATGAATAAATAGAAATAGAAAGTTAATAGCCTAGCACAGAGACCCAGAGTTGACTGAGTCTTCATTGTTAAAATGCTGTTTACTTTATTATTAGTTGATTACAGGGAAGTATAGTGTAGGACAAAGCTCCTAGTTAATTTGGGTAGACTCTGCATACATTTCTATTTTGAAACTATCATGACCTACTCTCTTCTGTCAGCCCAACTCTATGAGTGTGTGTGTGTGTGTGTGAGAGAGAGAGAGAGAGAGAGAGGGAGGGGGAGAGAATCTTCCAAAATTATGATCTCCTCAGCACAAACACATATTGTAAATATAGTCAGATGAAACTATAGGATTCTTGCTTGATAGGTCTGTTGATCTCTTGGCTGTTCAATATTTCAGTTTAACGAAAAAAAGAACTGATATTCATTCTCTTATGCAGAGAAAGCCAAAGTGGCCATGAAGAATAGTATCCGGAGGAGGATGGGTCACTGGTATCTATGAGAGGGCTCAAAAAAGGCAAGACAGTATTGCAAGCAGCAAGATCGAAATAGAGTTTTGACTGTGCTGCTGCAATCAACATCTTGTCTTTTCTGATACCCCCACCAGCACCTCTCATGGACACTGGTGGGGGGAGTGTTTTTGCACAGACTGATTGGCCTAATGGTGTTGAGATCACCATTTCCAATTGTGTCATATCCAGGCTTATTCTGGGTACTCTAGATTGTCTACATGGGAAGTTTTCTATTAGGAGAAGAAAAACACTACTTTCAAACTGGAACAACTGAGGACTATCTAAGGGATGAGGTGAAGGCAATGTCTTGAGGACATGTCCCTCAAAAATGCTTAGCGTATTGGTTTTATATTTGCAATAAGCAGGACACAAAGCCAAACCCTTAGTATCACCTTGAGGTGGCTCAGATTCAGATGAGGCTCTGCCAAACTTTCTAAGCCTTATGTAGCTTGCAGCTTTTTCCCCCAAATCATCATTTTTCCAGCACAGCTAACAATATTGCTTCTTGTATCATCCAAAATTAAGTCATGACCTAATTTGTTTTGACCTATTCATTTTGGACAAACTAATCTTAACCTGATTTACTTGATTAGACATGACTCAGAGCAACCCAAATGGCTCAACCTGATTTATTTGCTTGACCTGATTTACTTCACTGGGATCTGTCCAATACAGGCTTCATCTTTCTCTGAAGGATCTTAAATTCCACTTATTGCATAACTGAGTATTTAAAGAGAATTATCATCATCACCAGCCTTTTAAACATTACTACTTTAACTATGAAAAAATGTGTACCATCCATTAAATACCTCTCAGATTGCTATATGAGGTATTAAAAAAAACCCATGATGCATTAGAAATTACAGTTTTCTATTACATTACATTACATTAATTTTTTCTAATTCGACAGTCCTGGATTTATGGCCATTCATTTAATGATCATTCAAAGTTATGACAGCATTGGAAAAAATGACTTATGATTGATTCTTGACAGTTGTAGCATCTCTATGGTCACATGATCAAAGTTTGAATGCTTGGAAGCTGGCATGTATTTATGATGGTAGCAGCATCCCAATATTATGTGATGGTTATCTGCAATCTTCGCAGGGGGCTTCTGATGAGCAAAGTCAATAGAGGAAGCTGAATTCACTTAATGACTGCAGCAAAAAGGTCATAAAATCAGAGCCAATTGATTTAATTACTGCATTGGTTAGCAGTGGAAACTCTGGTCCCAGTTGTAGTTATAAGTCAAGGACTAACTGTAGGTTAAAACTTTAAAGCACTGAAAATATAATTCTGTAGTAAGTGATTCAGCTTAACACTGTTAAGTGTTAATAATGTTTTGAAGTTTAAATAAATAGGCCCAAATACCAGGAGTGGTATCTATTCATCTCCAAAGGCTAAGACTTGAGGATGAATCATCGCAATACTCTTTGGCAGACTACTTCTTACATACACCATGATGGATTGAGGTTGCATCTACATACAAATGGCATGCAGAAGACTCTAAGTCAGCAGAAACCAAATCATTAATCAGGCGGGTCAGAGTAAAATGGCTTATTATAAGTTTGTGGAAACCCTGAACACACCAGGCCATATTCCGCATATCTTCCTCCAGCTCCAAAGAGCTTGGTGCAGTAAGAGTGGAAAAGACTCATTTGCAGGTGATCAGAAATTAAGCCGTTCCACCTTACAGGGTGGGGACTAGGAAAAAAGCTTAACATTTTATTTTAGACAGTTTGGAGATCAGCATTTCTTCCTTTTCCAGAACTGTGAGGAATAAAGCTCTCTCTTTCTCAGAGTAAAGAAAGACCTTATTTCAAACATGTAGCAAATCAGACAAAATCATTTTGCTATTCCAATATTATGGGTTGGAAATGTAACACTGAAAGTGGGAAATTATCTGCATAGGTCAGTAGAGATGTCGAATCTAAGCAGTGTGTGTGCATGTACAGTAGGTGTCTATCAAAATGTGCTAGCAGTGTTTGTGCCTCCTTTGGATTGCAGCTCTTCCTATCGCTCACTCATAATTTCTTATATCTCAGCTTTCGGTCCAAAATTCCTTCCTTTACCTAAAGCACATGGATTTAATTAAAAAGCAGATGTCAGATGTCCTAAATAACCCAGGTAGGCAAGCACTTTGGGCGTAAGAGAACAGATACTGTGTAGGAGAATGGAAATCAGAGATGATGCAGAGGGAGATAGAGCTGGATTCAGAGGTGGGTTCCTACCGGTTCTATCTGGTTCTACAGAATCATTAGTAACACCACGATGACGTCATAGAGCCGGTTCCATGTCTCTGTGGGTGCCGCCATCTTGGATTTTGCTTCTGCGCATAAGCTAATTTTTTATTGCTGCGCGAGTGTGCTTCATGCACGCACACACAGCGCGACCCTGAGCGAACCAGCAGCAAAAATATCCACAAACCACCCCTGGCTGGATTCTTTCGCTGATCTTGTAAGTCCGTGATGGTGAACCAATGGCATGTGTGCCACAGGTGCCACACGAACTGTCACCCCAGGTCAGCTCCACTGTGCAAGCATGTGCGCCTCCCGCTAGCCAGCTGATTTTTGGGTTTCTGCCATGCATGTGGGAGGGGCGCACGCGGGAGACACGCACGCATGCGTGGGTAGCGGGGGGGTTTCACGCATGCAGTGCATTATGGGTTATAAGTGCAGAGAGGCCTACTAGACCCAAAACAGGGCATCCCCTCGGCAGCCCATTTTTTGCTCCCAAGAGGCTGCAGGGAAACCTACTAGGCCCAAAATAGGGCACAGGGGGAACACGGGGTGATTGCAAGCACATTGCATTATGGGTGTGGGCATGCGCCCACGTTTTCAGCACACGACAACAAAAAGGTTAGCCATCACAGCTGTAAGTGTTGTTTCTCATTAAAAATAAGACATTAAAACCTTGAAAAGAAAGAACTAGAAGATAGATCTGGATCTTCTGACAGACCTCAAGCCAAACCACAGGAGACCGGAAAATGTGTAGTTTGCAGTTGCTTAACATCTCATCTTAATTTTAACTGCTGAAATGAAGAAAACTTAAAACACATAGAACTTTAAAGGATCTTGAGCTCTTCCACTTCTTTCTCCAAATAAATTCTTAGATTCAAGGTTCTTTAATTGCTGCCATGTCTTATGCACCATTGTTGGATCTCAGTATTCTAGTAAACCCAAAGAGTGTACATGTTTGATCTTGCAGTTTTGGTTCTGTAATCTGATACAACACACTGCTGTAAGGGGAAAAGGGAGGGGATTAGGAATATGTTCCCTTGTCCATCCTCTAAACTGGGAACTTTACTTTGGAAGTTACATGTCTACTTACAGAGCCCAAATGAAGCCAACAAATATTTATAGGCTATAAGCCCTGTTTCAGGGGGGAAAATTGTAAGGCCTTGCTGTTCAAAGTTGCCCAAATAATGAGATGCTTTGAAATGCATCCCTTTCTTAATGATACTCTGTGCTAAAATACATCACATTCTCATTTATTGAAATTGGATCTTTAAAAGTGTTTTGGTTCCTGCTGTATTTATCTTTAAGATGCAGTGAAGCAGAATTGATGTTTTCAGTTACAAATTGATGTCATAGCAAAATGACTAATTTAAAAGGTTAGCTTTTAGCACAGGAACATTAAATGAGATGCAGTAAAATCACATCCAGCAAAAGTACACATCCTTAGTGAAAAAAATCTCTGGGGAAATCTGGAAATCTGCCATAGAACATTGGAATGGTTTTAGTTTAGCCAACCAAGCAGACACTAAGAATCAGCAAACTCAAGCAAATAGTATACTTAGGAGAAGTGCAACTGATTGGACTTTAAAAAATCCACATTGTTTAGTGGTATCTTAAAGTTAGAGGCTACAGCATTACATACTCAAAGAGTAGGTGAATTTTTGTAGTTCAGATGACCTGGATTCTTCTCCTTACTCCTTAAATCCCATAAAAGCCACCCCTGAATCCAGTTTTGGTACCCGTCCCCTCAGACTTGGTATGAACTGTGTGCCTTTAAGCAAAATATTTCAGATAATTTTTGCAACTTTATTAAAAGACTGGCTCAGAAGTATTGTAATTAAAAACTTGCTCTGTGAGGGAAACCATTTACTAAGATCATCATTATTTGCTAGTAGATGGTGTGCAATTTCAATACCTAAACTAGGGCATCTTGTTTGTAAGATGAAATAACTTCATGAAAAATTATCCATTGTTTAGTTTTTTTTTAAAAGTATTGTTTTTCCATTAAAAAAAATGCTCACAGTTTTCTGCAGCTTTTTAATATACTGCAGCTGATATATGTTCATAAAAACTGAATTGCCCACAATTTTTCCATGATAGGAAAATCTGTTCTGGGTCACTCATAGGAAACCTTCACAAATACTTATAGAGGCACTGTGAAATGTCTGCATACTGTGTCATTTATGCACGGATAGATATAAATTCAACCTAAAGCAACCTTCAACTTGTATGCTCACAAGGGTGTTTTTACATCTGTTGCAATCATGGGAACAGCTGGCCTTTGCAGGTGCCAGGACTATTGTCAGTTGGGAAATGTTTTTCAAAACTGAATAATTAAAATTTCTATATGGGAATCATCCTGGCAATGAATCACACTAAACTGGATGTTTCTCAACATGAAATCATACAGAGATGTGATGGAAATGATGCTCAAAAAAGATGTTGCTAAGGATGCGTTTGGTTATATAATTAAAAAAAAAGAATAATATATGTTAGAAATAATGAATATGCTACAACAGTACATGCACTTACTAAAGAGGCATGTGATACACATGCTGGATAACTGGCATCAGATGTATTACATAATAAAATAAAATAAAATATAAAATGAAAATGATAAAAAATAGACCGTCCAAAGGCTGGTAGGGTGGCAGATACATATCTAGGAAGGAAATATGGTCAGGAAGTGACTTTTGACTTTATGGTCAGGAACTCTTGTACCAGCTGTTCAATAGGAAGGCTCAAGGCAGCTACAGATGAAATAACCACTGAATTGTTCAAAGGTTCAAAGACAAAGTTCTTAACAAGACTGTGTGGTTTCGAGACTGGAAAAGATCAGTGAATGAATCTTACGGCTTATGGTAAAGAGAGATGAAAAGGAAAGTGCAAACTACTAAACCAATTGTTCTAATTCCTACCATAAGCCGTAAGTTTAAGATCAAGTCTTTCAAAGAAGAATAAATCCAAACTTGATAAGATACATATCACTAAAGCCCAATACATTTCAGAAAAAAGAATGGGACATAAGATAGGATAGCTAATGTGTGTGTGTATGTGTGTGCTTATATTAAATTTATACTGCTGTGACACTGGGAAACCTACAAAGTTAGAAATCCTCAAAAACAACCCACAAACAAAATCATTTGAATCATTAAAAACAATAGAATTATTAAAAACATAATGCTGCAGAAGTACCATTCATTTTACTAAAAGCACAACCATTTAGCAGGGTCTACCAACAATACCAGATCCTCTGACTACATGGCAAAGCCAAGTCTTCAGGTTCTTCTAGAAGGCCAACAAGGTCATTTTAACATTCTTAAAATGAATATAATTTCCAATGTACCTAATACTTTGTGTGGAATACCCACATGCATTGTGCGTGTATGTATGTGCATGCATGTGTGCGTGTGTTGACTTGCGGGTCAAACCGGATAGGAAACAGAATCATAGGGCCAGAAGGCATTTTGGAGGTTTTCTAATCCTATCCCCTGCCCAAAGCCAGATGAGCTAATTCTATTTTATTGTAAAGATACACTGACAAAATTTTGCAAGTCTGACCGAACATTTCTCCAACTGTCTCCTTTTACAACCCAAGAACCTATGGAGGGTCTCTTCTGAGCCTCCTGTCCCACCCCCTATGCAGCTGTTGGTTATGCTATCTCTTATTTGACTGTTCCCTTGGTAGCATCTCTTAGTCCAGTCTCCTAAGGTCCAAATATAATGGATGTGATGGGTTATGAGAATAATTTTGGGAGACCATAGGAAGAGCCATAGCCTAGACAATGGTCTGAAGAACAAAATCTGAACCCAAACCAGAAAAATAAATTGAGAAAGTAGATCAGAACTGACCCTCCCTGGTTCTCCAGAACATAAAGGTAAGGGAGGGAAAAAGCTATTTCAGATTTGCAAGATGCTGTCACTGAACCCTATAACACAGATTGTATTAGTATTAGTTTCCCATCTGGACTGACTCTAAAAGGTCTGGCAGTTGATGTGGGATGATTCAGAACTCAAAAATTATTTTAAAAATACTTTGGTAGAAGATCTGGATGGATGTTAAGATATTTGCATTAGATCAACTAGTGGATAAAAAACTATGAATTGTTATCATTTTCTGTGTTTAAAGATAAATGTTCTTTGTCATCTGCCACCCACTGGCAATATCTATAATTACAACATTTATTGACATCTCAATTTGGACTTTAATGCTTTCGGCCTCAGAGACATCTAATTTATTAGAAGGGATCATTAACTCCTTTCATACCAAAATATCACAATATGTGTTTTGGCAAAGTCCTAAAGTTATTACATTTTGGGAAGAAGTAAGTTACAAAGTTTAATATTTTCTAGTGCAACACATTCTTTTGAACCACTTGTATATTATGTGAAAATTGACAGCTGGACCATGGAAACGGATCCTTCAATATTACAAAGAGTATTTATGGCCTCAACTAACCAGTTGATTGAAGAGCTGGTATTTTTTATATCTTATAAATGAATTGAATAAAGTTCTAAATTTCGCATGGATAACTAAAAAGGGTTATTTTTTTAATTGAAACTGTTATGTAAACATTTTAAATTGCATATACCTATATTTCAATGAGATATAACTAATTATGTAAATTATTTATCTTGCATTTCCCCCCCCTCTTATCTCTTTCAAAATACTTTTGAACACCCAATATAGGTTATGCTAGAATGTGGAATCTATTAAAGCTAATGGATCTCCACAACGTATTCTTCGGAAGAATCTTTACAATAAAGAAAAAGCTAATGTTACAACTGAGGTTGGAGGAGCAAATTGATTCTCCATGGGAAGGAGACTGAAGCTAGGATGAATATTTCCCCTATAATTTTTTTAACCTTATGCACATTATAAGAATGGCAGGTTTGGAAGATATCATAATTGGAAGTAACAAGATTAATAATAGGCAATGTTTAGATAGCATCACTTTATTGGAAGTACGTTCTCAACGTAAAAAATAAAATGAAAAGTACTAAATATGAAACAGGATAAAGATAATGTCAACCAACTAATATGCATGCTCAACAACTAATGGTGGAAGATAGTTTTTTTTTCTTGAGCTCAGGAATAAAAAGAGTTGGGCAGTTTGTTGAACAAGTAAAGAAGAAATTACTTTTGAGGAAAAGCAATAAAATCGTGAAAAATAAAAATACTTCAATAACAAAGAGCTAAATAATTAAAGCAATGGTTTCCCCTGTGGTGATGTGTGCGCCGATGAAAGCTGAACACCAAAAATGAAAGAAATAAAATATTTTCTAATCTGGATAAAATAAAGACTACTGTATTTCATAAGGTAAGGCTCAGCAAACACAAACGCACATAGTTGGGCAGATCATGTGAGCAGATAATGGATCAGGAAAAAACATTATGCCCAGCAAGTTTGGGAGAGGTACAAAAATTGAGAAACAAAAAATATGGTAGATGAAAGCATCAATAAAAATAATGAGCTATCCTTATTAGATGAAGCTCAGGATGGGAAGTATCTTTCCAAATAATTAGTAAGTGTTCAGCCCAACCTGATGGCATCCAACTCATTATATAAGTACTGAGCATATCTACAATGCTGCAGAATACAAGGAATCACAATAGATTTGTTACTACAAGGTTTGAAATTAACAGATGTATTTCTACCTCCAAGACACACACTTAAAACCTTGAAAAGTTATGAATTATACCTTCCATCAAAGTATACTTTAAACATAAATCTGTATGTTCCTCAGAGGCACCACTTTAGATTCATAGGTCTCTTCCAGAATATAGTCAAGTTTAAATTGGAAGGAAGAGATATGTTTTAAAATAAATTATTAAATAATGTTTAGAAAATTGTGAAATCTCAGAAATACTTACACACTTTCTTAATATGATATCTGTAACTGATTACCAATAACCCACATTATCATTAGTAGTGACAAAACTGATTTAACAATTATGGACAACATATTCTTAAAGTTGTATCAACTTCTAAATGGGATGTTGCAACACAATTGACTGAAATAAGTTTATTTTAGTTGGCAGTATTTATTAGTTCAGTGATGGGTATGAATTTTAACCACTAGGTTTTAATCTCATTAGAAGACAGTAGCGTTAGAATATCATTCATACTGGGGAAGGCACTGATGCTCTCAGTAGGAGTGGGAATGGTGAGAGCTGCTTGCAAAATGAAGACAAATGCCTAGAAGGAAGAGTCCTAGTCTTGAGAATGTTCATTATTGTAAGTATCACTGCTTGAATGCTCAACAATGTGCTAGTTGGGTTGCCTTGACAGACATACCACAACATTTGCAGATGGTCTGTAAAAGAGAGCAGTCTGGAGGAACACATAAAGGAACCCTTTAAGGAATAGCCTGTATTATTCAGAAAATTCTGAAGGTAAACAGGAACAGACTTTAGATATACTACTACTATACTACATTGAGTCATATATACGGTATATACACAAACCAAAAACAGAAATACACTGGAGGCAATTATCAAAAACAGAGTAATTTATGGAAACGAAAAACAACAGCAATTTGTGATTTAGGGGGATTCTGTTACTTTCTTTATTTTTTGAGGAACAGTCTAAAATTCACAGCACCATTAAACAAAATAATGACTTTGCTAGAATTGTAATGGTAAGTGAAAATTGTACTTTGAGACTTGCAAGATTCTGTTAATGTAGCTTTAAAATAAAGTAGAATTAGCTTATCTGGCCATGTATCCTGTATCTTCTATCTGATAAGGTAAGGCTGATATCAATCTTGCAAGTCTCAAAGTACAGTTCTCCCACAGTTCTCCTTTACAGATGGATAACTTAGGGAGGGTTCCACTCCTTCCCCCTCCTCTTCCCCCTCCCAAGCCTCTAGGTCTGACCACTAGGCAGCTGTGGGCTATGCTGTCCCTGATCTGACTGTTCCCTAGGCAACATCTCTTTGTTCAGTCTGCCAAGGTCATTCCCAAATACCATTACAGGAATTAAGCATTTTTGCTGATGGGCAATTTATCTGACGTAATGTATTGTTTCCAGGTAACAGTAAATGAAACATGACCTTGTCTCCAAAGGAGGATTCAGAATTTCCAAATCCAAAGAAATGCAAATGAAGAAAATATTGGAAGTATGATAGTAATTTCCTATCAAATTACAGGCTTCTGCCCTGTTTGGCTGTTTCCTACATTTCCCCCCAAGGTTTTCTTTCGCACTTTTCGTCCATTTTACACTTTTTCTAAATCCTTGACTTTTGCTGACTCTTTCAATGGCTTTTATTTAATAATGCTCTTTAAAAAAACACTTTTCAGAAACTAAAGAACAAGAAATACCGGTAATCTCTTCCATTTAATGTAGCAAAAGTCATTCAGTAATTGCAATTTGTTGTACTTAGCTCTTAATCTTTAAATGAGTATTCTTTATTCTCTGTATTAATAATCAGTAGCAGCTATACTATAATTTAAGGTCCTAACACATAAGCATATGATTGAAAGAAGCAACTAGTCTTGCAAATTAATATTTTTCTTCATAAACTGTATTTGATATATTTTATTATGAAGTAGAAATATTCCCTATTATCTGTGCATACTTCTATGCCTTGATTTTTCCCCTCTTAAACTGTTACATAATAATATCAAACAGTCCAAGATCATTTTCTGCCAACCTCAAAATGTGTAACAACAGCAAAAATGATTAGCCCATCAGTGCTCACCCTCTAATTTGCTAATACGAGAATACAAAAATGTTATTCAATTAGTGTCCTGTTCCTTGAACCGTGTATAGTAAAGACACCGAAGGATGATATGTTTTGGTATTCTCATGTTAATCATTTGTATGATGAGCAACAACTGTCTCATAGTTGCATGTATTTGATCATTGGCAAAAAAAGAAGAAGCTAAGGTTCACTTGTTATGAAGGAAACATTCCTATCTGCCAAAATGCTATTTTTCTGTGTTGCATCTAAAAGCCGCCAGTGTGATATAGCCTGCCCGCAAGTATGCAATCAAGTACTTTTCCCAGTATTTCTATCCATGGTTTCATGGAGGAGATGGTGGCTGGGGCCGGAGGAGAAAACAGGGATACCTCAGTTCAGCGGTCCTCAAACTTTTTAAATAGGGGGCCAATTCACGGTCCTTCAGACTGTTGGGGGGCTGGGCTGGGCGTATGTGCATGGCTGGGTGGGCATGTGACTGGGTGGGCATGGCCAATTTAGCAGTCCATTAAATAATACACTCCTGGGGGTGCATAACAAGATTGGTCTTTCATTGAAATTTTGTCTGTTTTGACAGCCATAGTTTTAGGAGTGTCCATTTCCATAGATTAAATTTTATGCCAATATCCATATTTTCAATATCCATATATCCAATGCCTGGAATACATTACCTGACTCTGTAGTTTCTTCCCCAAACCCCCCAAATTTTAATCTTAGACTGTCTACAGTCTGTCTCACCCCCTTCCTAAGAGGTCTGTAAGGGGCCTGCATAAGCGCACTAGCGTGCCTACTGTCCCTGTCCTAATGTCCTAATGTTCCCATGTATTCATGTATTCATAATCTTGTTTATACTTGTTTATTTGTTTTTTAATATACGCTTGATGAAATACATAAAAAAATATTAAAATAAATTAAATTTTATGCCAATATCCATATCAGGTCTGAGGGTTGCAGCTGGAGTCCTTTTACCCACCCCAAGATCCTCCTCAGAGGCTGTGATTGGGTTGGTTCTGCTAGTGGTTCCTCT
>JANHFT010003458.1:91954-102141 GCA_032467955.1 Pseudoxenodon macrops
GACTGTAACTTGTTGCTTGTATCCTATGATTTCTTATTGATATTGTTTCCTGATTGCTTATTTGTACCCTATGAGTAACATTACGTGTTGCACCTTATCATTCTTGACAAATTTATCTTGTATTTTTATGTACACTTGAGAGCACATACACCAAAGACAAATTCCTTGTGTGTCCAATCACTCTTGGCCAATAAAGAATTCTATTCTATTCTATTCTAGATTCATTTGCTGAGATAGAAATCAAATAAATAAACTAAATGGTTTAACCATGTTTTGATAAAACCATTGTTGGCTGAGTTTACATCACATTCTAAGCCATGGTTTATTTGTTTCTGACTTATGGATTGTGTGAATTCAGACACAATGTTGTAATTATAAAGATAACTACCGGTAGATCCCAAGCACTCTTAAGCTTTATCATTACAACTCTGTGTCTAAATTCACATACGTAAGTCCGAAGCAAACAAACCATAGTTTGGTATGTGATGTGGTTTTATCAAAACATGGTTCAACTATTTATTTTGTTTGATTTCTATATCCACCCATTTCAACAAATGACTCTAACTACCGTAAGTATGATGTACAAATTGAGTCCCTGAGTACAGACGCAACTCTTTTAGAATTGGAGTAAAATGTTTCCACCTAGTGGTTGTGTTTCAAATGAAACCAAGCTTTCAATCACTCTTCATAGATATATAACATAGAAAACTTATATCTGTTGTGATAACATCACTACAGATACTGTTATGAATAACCTAACTCTATTTAATATACTTTTGAGAGACAATTGCTATGTACCGAAGTTATAACTACAAATAGCTATTATAGCAGTAATCCTAAATACCATCAATTGGCCAGGACATTTCTGTTCAGGAAAGGCCACAGCTGCATATCAGCTCCATTTCTACAAAAACCCACCTAAGCTTCTAATAACATCATTTTCCAGAAGCACTTCCAAAGTATGAATCCAATCATTTAGGAGTCTATAACCCCCATATATAAACAATCTCCCTACTTAAATAGGCCAATTAATGAGAGTAGGGAATAGGTAATCTTCAGGTGCTTTGGACAAGAAGGCAGGACAAGAAGTAACAGATACGGTAGAAACTTATCAAGGAGAGACCTAACATAGAATTAAGGAGAAATTTCCTGACAGTGTGAACAATCGATCAGTGGAACGGTTGCCTTCAGAAGTTGTGGATGCTCTATTACTAGAAGCTTTTAAGAAGAGATTGGACAACCATTTGATTAAAATGATATAATACGTCATGCTTCTAGCAAGACTAGAAGACCTCCAAAATCCCTTCCAACAGAAAGTTACTTATTGGATATAGATACAAAACAGATCAAAACACAACACAAAACACTGCAGTGGCACAGTGGTTAGAGTGCAGTACTGCAGGCTACTTCTGCTGATTACCGGCTGCCAGCAGTTTGACAGATCGCATCTCAACAGGTTCAAGGTTGACTCAGCCTTTCATCCTTCCGAGGTCAGTAAAATGAGGACCCAGATTGTTGGGGGTAATAGGCTGACTCTATAAAACTGCTTAGAGAGGTTGTAAAAGCACTGTGGAGTGGTATATAAGTCTAAGTACTATTGCTATTAACTTCTGGAATCAGGCCATTAAGTAGAAACAGAACCACCGGAACATCATGCTTACTTTTCTCAATTTAAAGAAACTAGTGAGAAAGGTATCTTGATTCTAGAATCTACAACATGATGCTCCAAAGTGCCAATGGTTCGTGGGACTCAGAAGGTTCTTGACCCTGCCTGATTTTTTTTTAAAAACTGTTTAATTTTAAGATGGGAAGTTGGCATGCTGCATAACATAGAGCAACTCTCCAGTATAATTTTTATTTCCAAGAATGCCTCTAGGTCTCATGCAGCAGTCCTACCTAGAAAAAAAGAAAGAGAGCCTATCATTGTTCAGCCATTATTCAATTCCAAGTAGGGATAATTGCATGTTACTATTGTTTATTCCAATCCCCAAGTAAAGTCTTATTTCTAGTTACACAATCCCTTTTCCAATCACTCGGTATTCCCATCTCTCATAATGAATAATGTACGGTACTTCTGCCGATATTTCTAGCTATTAGAAGGATAATGATGTGTGTGGTGTGATAATCCAAATATTTCAAAGTATCTTGTCCACATTTATGGGTTTTATTTGCAATCCTAATGATTTTATTTCAAAGATGGCTAATCTTTCTATTTCATGTCAAAGATTCATGATTTAATGTTCCACATGTTTTGCAAACATTTAATGTGCTTCTGAAAGCTCTTAAACTTCTTCCTATTTGCCAAACTGTCATGTATTATTCTCTAAGGATCCAATGGTGACTGAAGTATTGATTTGCTATCATTACTATAGATTAGACACCAAGGCATTTCTGTGAGGCCACATTTCACCAAATGTCACCATTCTTCAGTGACAGAATTTGCTGGGAGAACAAGGTGGCTCCACATTATCCAGCCAGAATGCATGCTTATTATCCTGTGGGTTAATTGTTCAAGAAATGTCCTGTAATCCAAGCTCCTGGACTTCATCAGAGGTGCCACCAACATCAGTCAAACTTTCACCAAAGCCCTCAAAAATCTTTACATTCCCTCACCATTGGGACTGTCCGCTTTTAAACCATTATCTTCTCATCCAATCAAGAATGACAAGTGTGATCTGCCATATAGGATGTAGGTTGATGAAATACTGGAACAGTTGTATGGTTCAGATTCAAATGCAAAAAGTAGCCAGCTTTGCCCATTTTATAACTAGGATCTGGGGGAGGGGGGGAGATTTCCCCAGGATAAAAAAGCAACTGCAGTAGTTACCTATTAGTTTTTGAAGTTAACATTCTCCTACTTAGCAAAGATGAGTGAGTAATTAGTAGTTAGAAACAAGCACATGATATTCTAGAACCCTCAGTTTTAGCATAAAGAGCAAAAGCCATTTCATATGTTAATTGTTCCTTTCAGTGGAACTAATTTATGTGAAATAAAATGCACAAATACTGCCATAACTACAGTGTGACACTTTGCTACCCTTTACAATATGTATCCACTTCCTGAGTAAACTTTATTTCCTACCATAAGACAATTATCTACGTGGAAAAAACAGTAAATGAAATGGCATTGTCCAGACAAGGTCAATACTGATAATTGCCAAGGGCAATAATGGAGAGAGTTACACTGCACAATCCTATATGTGTTACTTGGAAGTAAATCCCAAGGTGTTTAATGAAGTTTATATCCAAGAAAAATATGAATAAGATAAGAACATCTATGACCAAATGGTGTCATTAATGTCAATGACATAGAACCAGCTTTTTATTAGACTCTGCCCAGTAAATGTCCAGAGACATATCTGATCTTCAACTAGTGGATTAAGAATTGTACTAGTCTAAGAGAGGACTGCCATAAAACACATGAGAAAACAAAGTTTGAACTGCAGATGAAACTAAATCTGTAACAGCATAAAGTTATATTATTGTAAGTTTTGTGATACAATCAATGATTGTGTCAAATCATAACCTAAAATTATTTGTAAATTAGAACACACCCTATCAATATCGAAGATAATTAAAAGTTTGCATTCTTTGCTAGTATTCAAGGTAAGGCCAAAACACTACCTCACTAATATTGATGATAAGGCATCTAACAATAGTCAACATTTTGGGTTATACCCAAATTCTGTTTGCTGCGCAAAGTATCGGCCTTTGAAATGTCTTTCAGGAAGCATCCGCTCCAGATAAATTCTATTGCATCAGGAGGATATATTATTGGGTATATTATTTTTAAATATTAAAAGAAATAATATTGACTAACTTGGTAACTGGACATAAATAATTCCACCTCTCTTCATTTTGCTTTCCTCCAACTAGGCTGCACTGGTGGCTCATT
Organism: Pseudoxenodon macrops; assembly: GCA_032467955.1. NCBI lineage: Eukaryota > Metazoa > Chordata > Lepidosauria > Squamata > Pseudoxenodontidae > Pseudoxenodon > Pseudoxenodon macrops. Next base: position 95,850 of record JANHFT010003458.1, read on the forward strand.
TTCCAAGTTTCTACTCCATTGTAAGACTCCTAATTCTCACCCTGGACTTGCTGCTCAGCCTTGAGCAGGGAGCTCCTAGAATCACTGCAATTAGCTCATTATAGGGTTGGTTTATTATCAGGCATCTGTCAAAAGATTCCCTTCTGGTCTATGTTAAAGATTCCAAAGGCAGTTTGTGCTGGGAGCAAGAGGTTGCATTTTTCTACACAACTTCTGCCCAGGCTGCTGCTCTTGCTTGTTGTACTGATGACTTCTGAACTGCTCCATTTTCCCCTTCCAACACCCCCCCTCCTCTCCCACAGAATCCCCCGTTAAAATCATGCCCTTATTGTTTAAACAACAACAACAAATACAACATCAATGCTTCTCTTTGCTGCTGAGGACAAGAAATGAAGTGCTGTTTCTTTAATCGGCAAAAGCATGCAATTAAGAGCATACCTTTAATTTAGTGTTGGGATAGCTCACTTGCACCCTGGCAGTTGTCTTATTGGAGAGGGCAGCCTGCCTCAGATCCTCTAGCACTGAAATTATATCATCCAGCACGCATTTCTTATCCTGATTTCTCAACACACACAGATGGGAAAAAGTATAATTATAGCCTTTGTGGTTCACCTTCATTTCCAGCACGGTTCGGTGGATCTGCAGCAGCCCTTCAGCCTGGTGCAAAATATTGCCCCCGGGCTTGGCGAGGAGGATCACCCGGCCATACCTCCCCGGGGTGTGCAAGTCCGAATAGAGATGGCTTTTGGAGCGGTCGAGGGGGAAAAGGCTGTTGGCCAAGCTCCTCTCGATCTTGGCCAAGCTGTGACTCGGGGCCACTAGGAGCTCCAGGTCCATTTCAGGCTGGAAGCGGTTGAGGACGCTGAAGCCGAAGATGATGGTCAGGACTGCGGGCACGGTGAGGAAGAAGACAGGGTGCCGGCTGACGAACAAGCCCAGTTGGTGGCAGAACGAGCGGAGCCCTCTGTGGATCACCTGCCGCAGCATCCTCCTCCTCCTCCTCCTCCTCCCGAGCCAGCTTGCGGATGCTCCCGGCCGTCTTCTTCGAAAGCACGGGGGACATCGGGAGCTAAGTGGCCTGACGAGCCCCGCTGCCTGCCTCGGACTTTTGCGCTCACTCGCTCTTCCCTCCTCTCCCTCTACTACCCGCTTAAAACACTGCAGCAAGTTGCAGCAAGATGACCAAATATTGATCAATTGGGGGGGGGGTGCGCGCGTGCGGGGCTACGGGGTGAAGGGAGGGCAGAGGAGGGGGTTCCCTCGGGCTTCCCTCTCCCCCCCTCCCCTTCTCAGCCTTTCAGCCCCGCTTCACTCGCGATCCTCCGGAGGCAGCTCCGGGCTGCTGCGGCGGCGCCAAGGCCCCCTTGTCCTCACCCCCCCGCTCCTTCCTGGCGCGCTCGTGCAAAACCCTCCGAAGCGAGGTGGGCGGCGGCATTTCAGGAGTGCCGCGGAGCTCTCGGCTGCTTTGAAGTTTAAGCGCCGGGCGAGCCGGCGAGGCTCCTGGAAGGAGGAGGAGGAGGCGGTGGCTGCGCCTGACCCTGCCTTTCCCTTAAAAAGGAGGCGCGGGAACCCCCTGCCTACCTGAGGGTAGCCCGGCCTCTTTGGCTGTCGGGCGGACGGGAAGCAACCGACCAGGAAGGCGGGAACGGGAAAGAAAGATGAGGCTGCGGCGTAACCCAGCCGGCTCATTGTCTCTCGCGCCCGCCCTGCTTCTGGCGGGAACGGTGCAGCGCCCGAAAGCTGCCGCTGCGGCTCCGGCTCGGCTTCGGGGAGGCGCTTTCGCCTTCCTTTCTCTCCTGCTTCCCCGCCAGGATCGGGCCTGTGGCGCGGGTGCCCCCTTCCAGCCGCGCCTTTTGGCCCTGGAAAGAGGTTTAGGCGACGGAGGTGGGGAAGAGATGAGAGGAAATGGTAAGAAGGTTCAGCCGCTCTCGCCTAAGCTTCGGGCTTGACTACATTAAGGGGGTGAGGGTGGGACTGGCCTTGATCCTGTGCCGAAGTGCTTTTGCTTCTTGCCTTCAAGCGCCAGGTACGTGGCCGACGATCTTCCAGGAGAACTGGCTGCCCAGAGGCTTCCAGGTTCAAGGCAAATCACTCCTTACTGACTCAGCCAAGAGGCTCCTGTCTCAGCTACCTGCCCACCTCATGCCAGCTGCTGGTCCATCAAAAGATCTGCTCGGGAATCCATCTTTGAAAGCTTTTCAGCAGTTTTGCACCAATGCCCTGAGGCGGACATTCCACACACACACACACACACACCAAGCACAAAATCAGACACTAGAATGCAAAATACACCTTTTTTCTTGGGACTGCTATTCTATCTATCTATCTATCTATCTATCTATCTATCTACCTTCCTTCCTTTCCTTCCTTCCTTCCTTCCTTCCTTCCTTCCTTTCTCTGCCATTGTTCTATTATTTGGCTGTTTCAGTTTGGAACATTTTTTTCTATTTTTTTAAAATTATAGGCTATTACAAGAATTTCAAGACAGCTAGTAAAGGACTTTTTATAACAGTAGCATCCTGAGTTGGCCAAAATTAGGTACACTCACACACTCCTACCATCATATCAGGTCTAGACCAAAAAACTATCACACTGTTTACCAATACATTTAAATTTCACCAGGTTAATAGCTTTTAAAAATAGTTTATAAACCAAATGGCTTTACAGTATATCAGAGATTCTCATCTGCCAGATGTCTGTGTTCATATTTAGTTTCAACCCCCTTCCTCTAATTTTGATATGGGCTTTGCATTGGACAAGAAATATATTCAGAGTAACCCACCACTGTCCATTGCACTCCCAAAGTAACAGATGTTAGAGTGGATGTTTGAGAAAAAGAGAATTCTCAAAGAAATTCTAGTTTAAATGTATGTATTTAAATTCCTAACTTTTTAAAACTTGATATTATTGGATTTAAATATTTAGGAAAGAAATAATTTAAATTACAATGTTTATCAAACTTTATTTATTTGTTTGTTAAATTTATATGCCACCCTTCTCCCTTTCCAAAGCCACTCTGAGTGGCATACCATAAAATTATAAATATAGCACCATTAAAATAAACACAGATTCATCAGACTATGATCGATATGGCAGGGAATCTCCTCTATCACTCTCCAAGCCATCTCCAGCATAGAGCACCCCCATTGGGTCCCCAAGCCAACCAGCAGAACCAAGTTTTGCATTAAGGTTACATTAAAAGATTTATTGATCAAAATATTCCCACAAATCTTAGGGAGTAGGTAAGCCTATCTTGGTTTATACAGGACAATCATATCTTGATTGCAAAAACCTGGATTTTTCAATCTGGATTAGATGGCAATAAAGATATAGAAAATATTGCTTCCATTCAATAGCAGTATGAAATTTTGTAATCCAGATATGGTAGCCATACGACAGTCTCTTAATCTAAAATAGCTATCATTAGCAATAATAGATAAAGGCATAACATTGCATTCTGCATCATACTCAGTTGCCAAATCTTTTCCTATACAGGTAATATTACAAAAATCTAACGACAGCTATGCATTAGAACCATTCAGTCATTGGGATTTGAGCAGCCTGTACATTGTACATAATATAAAATAACTAAATATGTCAGCTTTTTTAGCCATGATCTATGCTTTACATAGCATAGCAAAGCATAGCAAACTATATAAAAATGAAATCAAATTATGAAAGAATTAAAACAAATGGTACATGAAAAGGAACTATGTTCAGAAACCTCCAGGAAACTATTTTAGCACTTTGATTGAATATCTTAAAGGTAATTTTTTGAGACTAACAAATACAATGAAACTGTAATGTAATTAACATCCACTGGTTTTACTGTTTACCATGTTTTCGATTTACAAGTAGTACTGTGTATGGGAGCATTCTATTTATTTATCCGATTTTTATCCTGCTTTTATTACTTTATAAGTAACTCAAGGTGGGGAGCATAATACTCCTTCCTCCTCCTATTTTCTCCACAACAGCAGCCCTGTGAGGTGGGTTGAGACAGACTGACTGGTCCAACATTACTCCTCCAGCGTTCATGCCTATGGTAGTACTAGATCTCACAGTCTCATGATTTCTAGGCCAGCAGTTTCACCACTACACCAAACTGGCTCTCCATATTTCCTATTTTGGGGAGCCCAATCTCAATTGTGGTGACTTGCTGTGGCCATCACTTTCAAGTCAACATGCAAACTATCTGTCAAACTTTGTATTTAATTTGGTCTTTAGGATTTACTTGCTACACAAAGCACACACATATCCCTGTAAAGAATTACCCAGGGATGATAGAACATGTGTTTGCAGAGATACACAAAAAACCAGCATGGAAATTATACTGGTTCTATTTAATCCAAAATTATTAATGTGATTAATTATTACAATTATAAATGAGCAACTGTAGTATCAAATCCTTAGGAAGTAGCAACTTCCTAAGTCACCATGACGCAGCTAGAAAATCTGCTGTTTATAGCATGTTAGTGCTGTGAGATGAATTGCATCGGAATGCCAAATGTACTTTCTTCCTTTCATTTCCACAGATAACAAGCTTAGTAGGAAGATAATTAGCTATTTTTATTTTTCACATATGGAAATGGAGGCTGGGAAATCAGGCAGTTTGCTCTGTCTTTTAGTAACTGAGAAAGGATTTCAAACAGGATTTGAGACTGAGTTTACAAATGAAATGTTCATCACTTGATTATGGTAATAATAAATGACAATTTATTAGCAACAATAAATGCATCGGTGAAACAATCAATACAGATCACAACATCAGTGTGCTGAAGTGTACATAGTTTCAAGATGGAAGACCTAGAGCCTAGTCCTAGACCAATATGCCTGGGCAGGAAACTAAGAGAATCTTGTAGTTTCTTATTAAAAGACCTATCAGTATAATTTCCACCTAACACAGAATCACTGAATGGAATGCAAGCTTTCAAGAGTTTTATTTGGCAAGATGATAGGGCTTAATGGTACAAGTCCATATTCAGATCCTTTTTTAAAGTATTTTATCGCTGTTTATTCCAATTATTATGCTTTGTTGCATAGTCAGCCAAACGTTCAGCCTAAACTTACCATTTTAACATATGAATTGGTGGTATTAAATATATCATTGGAGGATGGAAGCTGTTCAAAATTAAGTTGTAATTTGTAATTGACTGATAGTGATGCCGAAGATTGTTCAAGTGGTGCTTCAATCCTTTTGGGATTGCACGCAAGGTGCCTATTATTCTTGGTACTACCTTTGCTTTCTTTTGCCACCATCATTCTACTTCTATTCTCAGATCTTTATATTTTCTTACCTTCTCCAGTTCTTTCTCTTCTGTTCTGTCTCTAGGTACTGTCACATCCATTATCAAAAAATATTGTCTTTCTTATCAACAATTGTTTTGCAATTATTATTATAATTATTCCAATTTTTCAATTCCGAATAAAATAAATTCTATGTTTAGAAGGTTTATAAACCCTTTTTAATTGAATTAACACTGAAGAAATTTATTGATTAGAATTATAAGGCTACCAATCTCACATGGGGTACTTTGGATGGCTAACATGGTGAAAAAACAATTATACAACAAGATACAATAAATGAAACACATAAAACCAAAGAAAAACAGCCACCAAAGACAACCACAAATACATTCAACTCATGAGATCCTGACCTTCAAAGAACAGCCAGATTGTAAGGACTTTACAAAAGGGCAACAGAATTGGGGCTAATTTAAACACAGGAGGAATGGGGTTCCAGAGGTTAAGTGCTACTACAGACACAGGCAATCCTGATCCAAACAAAATTTATTTTAAATCAAAACAAAACACATGTATTGTCATTGAGCAGTCCAATATAGTCCAAGTCATTTTTGTGAAACATCAATTTTTTTTAAAGCAATATGTTTGTCAAAAGTATTAATGCCTTTTTTTCCTGTAGAACTTTAATATGTAAAAAGCAAAATCTCTTAGCACTAGATGAGACCTGCCTTGAATTCAGATATAAAAGTGAAAAATATTCTGCAAAACTTGTAGAACCTTTAACAATGTAGAAGCAAAAATAAAAAATAAGTCAGTCAATAGGAAAATTCTAAGGTATCTATAATTGCTGTAAAGGAATAACTTACTGAATTGCTTTACCATGAGTTATTGTGAGAAAAAATATTTTATCCAGAAAGCACTACAGCACTCTGTAAAATGAATAGTTATGAATCAATATTGTAATATTATAATCCCACTTATGACTGCAGGACTGTAACTTGTTGCTTGTATCCTTACGACTTTTATTGATATTGTTTCCTGATTGCTT
>JANHFT010003458.1:112893-124393 GCA_032467955.1 Pseudoxenodon macrops
AGTATAAGACGCACCCAAATTATCAGCCCCAATTAGGGGGAGAAAAGGTGTGTCTTATACTCAGAAAAATATGGTAACTGCCTAATATAAGTGTCTTCTTCCACTACCACTCCAGAATGCCAGCTGTCCATCCTCATGATAGTCAGAAGAAAGCTTTAGTTTACAGTAAAGAGATATGAACCATGTTAGACTTTTACAGAAATAGGAATCATTCCTCAAGGAATATGCCAACCTAATTTAGCAAGCTGGATTATACTGTAGGTGACCTTGCACTTAGCACATAATATACTTCCTCTCCTGTCTATCATGGGATTTAGTAATTTAGTTTTTGAAAAGGTCAGCTTTGAACTTTAGCCTATTAATCAAAATGAAGGCAATTCATTGTTGGCTAAGTGATTGTTTCAATTTACTCTTGAGGGCACATAGTTCATCCCTTTAAGCTGGTTAAAGTTGTCAGTAATAGAAACAATAAAAGCAATACTAGGGCATCGTTAGTAGATTCACATGATCAGATGAAGAGAATGAAGAGATGTGTGAAAATCTATGAAGATAAAATAGGATCCTTTCATTTGTAGATCATTTCTAAACAAGTTCCTCCATTAGTTTGCGGGGCTTTGATAAACCCAAGTTATTTAAAGTCTTTGATACAAACAGTGCATTTTGTATCAAATAATTTAAAAGTTTACTGAAACAATAGAGAGTCCCATATCACATTTAGGACTAACATTAATACCTGTGTCTCCATGGGAAAAGGTCATTTGATTTGAGGTATGTGCCTTTGAGAGAGGAACCTTATAAATGTACATCATTGATATCACAGTGAGAAGACTGAAAAAAATCTCAGTAAGGATTGCTTAGTGGTAGTGTTAATACCTATTATTATCACTTAGCAATGGAAAATAACCATAACTAAATATAATGAAGTTCTCATCATTTGAAGTAAAAACCAAAGCTCCATAAATCTAATATTATACATGTATGATCCAGCACTATTTCATTTTGTAGAGGGAGTGCTTTGAAATGGTAAAAGAAAGTGAATACTGTTTGTCAAAGGCATTGAGGTATGCTATTTTGAATGTGGAAGGATGAGGGAGAACATTCTTGAAACCACATTATAAAAAAAGAATAACTATACCGTAGTATAACATTCCATTTATTTTAGAAGATTAAATGAAATGGTGGTGGATAGAAAATATTCAATATTTGGATAAATTATAAACTACCAAGTTCTATTAATAATTATGACAGAAGATTTATTAAAAACTTATACCAAGATTTTGTGATTAAATCAATTAACATCTTTGATGATACAGACATATTATAATCAGAATAGAATGGCACCTTGAAATTGTGGAAAATAAAGGGTCTATGTAGAACAGGAGACTTTCATAAATATTTAATAACTCTCCAGGTTGACTGATCATTTTGCAGAAATCAAACATATAATTTTAAAATATATACTGATATTTCTTAGAAATAGATAACCCTAAACTTGAAATAGGTTTTAAATAGGTTTGGAAATCAGATTTAGACAAGGAAATGGATTATGCAATATGATAATCCCTCTAAGGATCTGAATTTACTTTAAGCAGGAATTACGTTTTAAGATCATACATTGCTAGCTGTAACCTCTTTTGTTTATAAAAGAGAGGCAGTTTGGTGTAGTGGTTAAGGCATCAGGTAGAAACTGGGAGACGTGAGTTCCAGTCCCAGTTTACAATTTATGCCCAAAACTAGCTTGGTGACCTTGGGCCAGCCACTCAAATCCTAGGCAATGGCAAACTATTTCTGAATAACATCACCAAGAAAATTGCAGGGACTTATCCATGCAGTCTCTGAGAATTAGATCAAAACTGAACAGAAGGGTGGGGTACCTTATAAGTACGGTAGTTCCCATATTACATGGAGTACTAGAGGGTTTATAATAAAAATGTCTTTCTTTCATTTTTGGTGGGAAAGCAGTTCGACCTCAAAATTTTGAAAGTGGTATTTAATGAAAAACTGTACTAAAACAACCAAACCTTTTACAGTAACGAATGCTCATCAAATGTAGACTTATTAGATATATTTGATGAAGTTACAAAGCAAGAACACTATAGTTTACTCATTTTTAATAATAAAGTCAGTCATTGGCTATAAATGGAAATATTTGGATAATGTTTCACTTGAAGGAAAACAAGTCTTTTACTTAATGAGGATTGCCTGATTCCTCTGAGATCTCTAATAAAATTAACGTATTAAAAAAAAGAGAAAATGAAAATTCAAGACTTATTTATTTTATTTATTTATCATGATTGGCAGGATTTCATGTATTTTAGAAATGACAATTGTATTTTATAAATGGCATTTCAATGTATTTTTAAATGACAAAAGTAAAATCTATCAGGACTAACTTAGTCAAATCTAAGTCCTGAAAAAATGTAATCATGTATTTTAGCACAGTGTTTCTTAAACGTTTTTTTTAAATATCAAATTATTTTGGTTTTTTTAAAGGAAGTACACATAAGACCATTTCTTTTTATAAAAAGTGGACAGATGGGGAAAGTTAAAGACAGAGAATTTAAACCTGATTCAATAAGACTCTTTATTTTCCCTATATTTGAAGCATCTATCATAAAACTTAATGGAATACTGTTTGAGCATGCATATGGGGCACATTTCACCTCTGTCCAGAATGAGATTTGTTTAAGAAACTCTTACACTGGCATCATATTCATTTCAGTATATGATCTTGGTTATCACAAATGCTGAAAATCTACTTTTGCATGGATATCCTGAATGAAAAGATAGGAGAACCCACAAAACCCTTTTTTCTTTAAAAGCTCTTATTCTCTGTGAATTCCAGTTAAAAAAAAACCACAACATCTTCTTGTCTCTCCTTTTTCCTATTATTCTTGGGGGAATACTAGTTTCTTTAAAAATATGTGGAACACCAGTATTTTCAAGTATGAAAGTGGCTGGTAAAATTATGGAGTGGTACAGCCTTGTACTAAAAAAAAAGCTCTCTGGGAACAAAACTGTCATTATAAAAAGCTGTCAGGAAACAAAATTGTGATTTAAAAAAGCTCCCACAGAACAACCTTTTGATTAAAATACTTTGAAGTGGATTTTGAACCAACAATCCTTACATACCAGGCAAAACATGTAGATTAGGGCAACTGATCTAAGCAGAGGTAATGTTCATTCCTCTGCAAAGTAGCCAGCTAGACCTAGCCTATAAAGTGTTCCAACCCAAACAAACAAGGAGATTCAAGGCAACATAAGAGGAAAAGACTACAGGTTGTCCTTGATTAATGACCACTCATTCAGTGGCCATTCAAACTTATGATAGTGCTGAAAAAGATTGACAATTGGTTCTTCAAGTTGTGGCATCCCCATGGTCCCCCAACTCAGAAATACATTATTCTTGGCTGTTAATTACCAAGAATCTGGCATTTTCCATCACAGCTGTTCTTATAGGTGAAGCCAAATTGTTATAAATCTTCAGGAGATTTATACTCTTCTCTAAGCATTCTCAGTTTATGACTGGCATGACCAATGAAAGCCAACTGCACTGAATTTTCAGGGTCTAACTCAAGTTTTCTCTCCTATTACTATTCTCATTTTATCTTAATTTCTGAACTGTTTCTCTTTGAATCTCCATTGGGACTTTTCTGATTGAGATTTATGACTCTATTTTTCTATTTTGGGAGGACAGCTTAATAAAGTAGCATTCCTGAGTTCCTTGTAGTATTTATTTTCTAACCTGGCCGACCTCAAAAAGGTGATCAAAATATATTTTGGGGAAAAAAACAAATGTTAAAATTCAAAGATCTCCCTTGTAGATTTCTCATGCTCCTTCTTCTGCAAAATTTCAATAAGTATCAGAAAAAAATACTTCTACAAAGTTGTTACATAGCGCTATGTGATGTATTGCAAAACTCCAAGTAACAACTAGAGGGCAATAAAGGAGTACAGAATACTGGATACTGCCATCTAACTATTATCCGCATTTTTGCAGTTCAAAATTGATAGTCTAAAGCAGAAACTACTACATAAAGGCACCTTGTTCAGAGCACTAACACTCCCTGACATTTGACAGCACCCTTTTTCATTTGTTTTCAGAATGCCTCTGCTCCTTGAATCTGAACTTCAGCCTGACCTAAAGCAATTAAAAAAATAAAGGTTTTCATCCCATATTACCTCTCTTTCTGTTTTGGACATACCCCTTCTGTCAAGAAGAGCTTCTTAGTTTCTTAAGAGGCAGGGGGTCTCTATGGAAATGCAGGTTGCCTCTGCATCCTTAGGTTAGCAGCTCCCTGTCCAAAATCTGCAGCAGCCCTACTGCACTCTCTGAGTGGGAAAGTTCTGCTTTGGGTCTTAATTTAGAAAAGCCAGCCTTGTCTCTCATTCCAGTTTTGTCCCAGAAGGCCTTTTCCAGTAGCCAGAATGCCAGTGAGAGAAAAAGGAAGCTGCAGGGCCAAACTTGCATTCTCAGAGCTGCATTTAAAGGAACAGACAGACAGGTAGGGAGATAGATGATAGATAGATAGACAGATGATAGACATGATATATCATTACATAAAAATACTTTGAAGTCTTTTTAAGTCAGCCTTCAAAAATCTTGTTTGGCTGATCTGCAGTAGATGAAATGTGCTGCTGCCAAAGCAGCTTGGCAAGAAGAGGAAACAGAGTTCTAAAAAAGGATAATTAAGATACAGGCGCTCAATGTCCTCTTCTCATATTTCCTGTTTTAATAGAGGATGGATGATATTCATGCAACAAGAAGCAGTCAGCCAATTCCATTATTGCAACCCCAGGAGAATCTGAAGGAACAGCTATTTATCCAGGACAATTTAAAAGAACAACCTGAGAGCCTTAAAAATAAAATTGACCTGGATTCTAGAAGCATTTCCATCTATGCTGTTATTAAATAGCATATTCAGGTTGTTATATACTTTTACACTCTCCTCCCCTTCCCCATTTTTATTTCTGATTTACTTTTCTGTACATTTAGTACAGGAATATATGTTCCTAAGTTACGTTTTGTGTGTTGTCAACATTTTAGATACATAAAAGCAATGAATCTACACAACCTGGGAAACTTTGAGGAGACTTCAACCTTTTCTTCATTCTCTTTCTGTTCTGCCCATCAGCATTCTTTGGCCATAATGGCCTAAACATGGGTACATAATTATATTATTTTAGTTACTGTAAATTAGATACCTCATCGGCTGACCAAAACATTGATTGCACCTGTGTGAGTTCTTTTAAATATTATTATATGCATTGATATGTGATTAGGACACGGTGATATCAGTAAAGAATATTGGTCAGAAAAACAGTACATTGCAACAGTTTGAGGAGAGCGTGTTCAACTGCGGTCAGAAGATAATTGGTTTTGTTCCTTCTTTATATAATGGAAACAGAAAAGCTGACCTTCAACTAACAATGCAGGACAGGTCATAATCCTCATAAACAACTTGAAGCCAACCTGCAATCTTACAGCAGAACATCTGGCCCTCCATATTGTCCATGACAAGGTGACACGCTCTCAGAGAAGCTCCCACAGGGGAATGCCACTCTCAGCCTGTCCTAACAAATGGAAAGAAAAATGAGAATGCTGTCAACAATAAACTAAAACAATCCAAAGTGAGGAGCAGTAGAACTGCAAAGAGATCTGAATCACAAGTGGCTATTGAACTATTATTTCAAAAGAAATTGGAAATGATGCAGAAATAATTCATAACCGTAACCATTCATTTTGTCTTTGAAGAATGGCATTGCTGTGTCCTATAACTATGCAAGCCGTATGATAGGCTTCTCTGACTAGAAGAACAACTCATTTTAAGTGCACATTTTAAAGGGTTTTGCTGAATGGAATAATCCATCTATGACTAAGAATACATTTTTGCCTCATTATAACACTCAGCAAAAATAGTTTAAATTTATTAGTTAAAAAAGAGATAAACTCACTTTTCAAATAGTACTCATTTGGATTTGTCTGACTTTTGTTCATATACAAGAAAACATATTTAAAAAGTACCTAATCTTTTTATTAAAAATTAAGCTTATCTAAAGCCCATAACACTATACTGCAGGAGAAAAATACAAATTGAATATGTCACTGTATAATACAGTAGCAACTATCTAATATGAAACACCTCTGTTTATCTAGCAAATACCTTAAGACAGATTATTTCAAAGAGAGTGTATTAAATTACTATTGCATGCTGAATGATTGAATCAATGAAATTTGTATCTGTAGATTATTATTTTTTAATTAGACTTTAGGTGCTTTCTATTCTTTTTTCAGGAATGATAGCCACAATTACCACCACCACCCACAATGTGTGTGCAAGAAATACAGAGAGGAATATTTAGCAATAAAAAGAACTAAAGCAGGCTGGTTTTGCATATGGTTCAATTCATCATAAACTGTTTGCATTCCCAAGAATCAGGCAAGCCCTCTTACAACATGACAAATTGCTATTAAAGACAAAGGTTAATAAAATGGAAACCACAGATTACAGGCATGTTTTAGCCAGAGACATTTTACAGATATTGAGAATGGAAATAACAGCAGAAGCAGAAGCAGCTTCTGTACACCATTTACAGCCAGATAGCCAGAGGTGGGCTGCTGCTGGTTCAGACCAGTTTGGGCGAACCAGTAGTTCCGACCGCCAGCTGGGCCCACCCCCCAGCCCAGTTCTAGTGCATCCTATATATCTCACCCTCTGGCTCGCTCGCTCACCCTGCCCACACAGCCCAGCTGATTTCTGTGCCTCGCCCCTTCTACTCACCACAGCTGCCCGAGAAGGTATGCTGGAAGCCACGCACATGAAATCACCGTGTGTTTGAAGCTGTGTGCAGGTGTGGAAGGCATGTGCGAGCTCACATTTTCAGTTCTGCACTAGGCAAACCGGTTGTTAAATTATGTGAAACCCACCTCTGCAGATAGCCATATATTTGTTCCCATCGTTTGCCTAGCAGAAAACCTTCTAGCTTGAACTGTATTGCCCTCATTGTCAATCCCTATTTTACTACAAGAATGAGGCCAGTGTTTGGTTGTTTATAGATTTAATGAAGGACAAGTTAAGGAAAACAGTTGGTAAATACCCCATTGTGTCATCGTTTCAGAGATATTTCCTTACCTACACAGAGAAACAGAAAAAAAACCCATGGGAACCTGAGTTGACTTCCTGATTGTTTCCCCATTGAGTTTCTGGCAGGGAGCATCAGGAATCTTTCTTTCTTTCTTTCCTCCCTCCCTCCCTCCCTCCCTCCTTCCTTCCTTCCTTTCCTTCTGGATTTTTCCCATAGCCACTTAGTCATTCAATAGTGATCTAAATGGAACAAGAAATTTTAGGATTAATATCATTATTCTCTGTAAGTTGGAAGCATTGCTGTTGAAAATCAATCTCCCAACAGCACTTGCAAATAAGTATGAAAATGAATATTTCAGTTTCTTTGGTTTGACTTTAGACATTGGAATGTCAGTACAAAAGTTCACTACTAATAGCCAGCTGTACTATCCTTAGATGCCAATTCATTATTATTCTCTACGTCAGGGTATAGATTGTCCTCAACCTATGACCATTTAATTTAACAATCATTCGAAATTACAAGGGTTCTGAAAAAAGTGACTTGCATTTAATGACCATCACAAGAGGCCCCATGATCACATGATCAAAATTTGATGTTAGCAACAAGCTTGTAGTTCAAATGGTTGCAGCATCCTAGGGTTATGAGGCGGTGTTACAGATCGAGGAGTCCATTGGCATTTATCCTGCTCTCCAGGTAAACGTTATAAAATTGATACATCAGACCTTTGCTTTGTTATGGGCTGCTGTTCTAACTTTTCTTCCCTTTTCAGCTGCCTAGCTTTTTCTCTAGTTACCATTAATTTAAGGCATGACCCATTGAAGAATGGATGGGCCTCGTCACCTCAAAAATTGGACTTTTCTCATTTTGTAACAGCATATGTGCTTAGGATAGGTTTCAGTAGGCACTGAAACCTATGAAAACCTCACTAGTCACTTTCATAAACACACAAGGTACCAACATCAAGGTAGCAGATAATCAAGAGTCCAGTTTTTTTACCTAACCTGAAGCTTGGTCACTGAACCAGACAAGGCTAACAATTGAAGAAATCCTGCCCAAAACAATTCAGATGAGGGTGAAACACGCTAATAAGTGGTAGCTAGTAGGTTGCATCAATTCTGCCAACCAAGCATACTGATGTAAAACACCATTGCATTTAGAAGGTGGGGTTACATCAGGGTTCCCAAACTCTTCAGCTCATTATCCCTTTTATGAAGGTTTTAATTATTCTTCAACTCCCAAGCATTTATTATATGAAAATAATGTAATAAATATTACTTTAATAATATTACAAATAAGAACAACAACAACAATGGATAGTTCCATCGACTTATGAGGTTCATATTGACCACTTTGGATAACCTTGAGCTACTTTCACCATGCTTCAAACACAGCTGTGGCATATGTACTTCCACAGTCTGCATGTATCACAATCTGATGTCTTAACAAAATGACATGTGAAGGAAGGGGATTAGCCTTTCCCCCTAATGTCTCTTTCCCCAAATAAACTATTCATCCTTTTGAAATCACAGATATCCATTCATTTCATGGATGGCCAACACCCACCTGTATATCAACCAATATCCCCGAAAGCCTCCTAGGAGTAATGTGGCAATGGCACTCGACAGGTAAAGAAAAGTTTCCATATATCCACCAACATTCTCCTGCTATGTGCTAAAATATTTTGGAGATGCATCCTCTACCCATTGCACCAATATACAACTGATAACTTCTTTCTTGGCTCAATTTAGGCTGGCAGGACAGCCCACTGAAAATCATGAACTCATTTGTTTCAGGCAGAGGTCAAAGGCACACATAATCTGAGATAGCCTTTAAATTGTGCAATGTGGAAATAATGGAGGAAGGAATGGGGACTGGTAGAGTGCCAACAGTGGATCCATCAATTCCAATCACCCCATACAGCAATGCAGAATCACCCTGGAGGCCCTCTGGAAGAACTCAGAATGTCCATCCTCTGGAACGTGAAGTCTAAACCTTTTTCCTTTATATTTGTTGCATTTGTAACTCCATTTACTATATACGAAAGGGATAAACAAACAAAAAGGAGGGAGTTAGTCATTTAACTTAGGAGTTATCCCTTCAGCCTATTACATAAAAATAGTCAGGAAAAACATCCCCAGAGTTTCCCCAGATTTTCCAGAACGAGAATGCATAACAGCGTCTTATATCAAACAGAAAATTCAAAAGTAAAAAAGGCAGGGAGGAAAGGAAAAATTAAGCCCTCTGCGGATGTTTGGCTTGACAGGATATGATAGGAGTGACAGATAGGGGGGGGGAAGCAAGCCACCATTTGGGAAAGGCAGAAGGATTTAAGGTAAAGCTTTCGTCAAATATTGACACAACAGTATAACAGTAGAATCTTACATCTTCAAACTGGCAAGATAGTATTTTGAGCATCCTTCTAAATATGACTGCTGCAAGACTTACAGAGATAATGATTATGTTTTCAACCACATTGAGAGCTTTAAGAATTAAATTGTCATCCATCAATACAGATACTCTGAGCCAACAAAAACTGCACTGGTGTGTTCTAGTCTTGGCTACCTGTGAATGCTAGAGTATGGGGTGGAAGGAACTGGAGAGCAGGAACTAACAAAAAGCCATCAATAATAGTTATGGATTCCATATGGAATCACTCTAGGTAACCTTGGGATGCAGCTTCATAATTTGCCTGTCTTTGGACTTTCCATACAGTGAGAAATGTCCTCTAGAGGTGCGGAATTTAAAACAGCATTCCCTGGAGAAATGATGGGAAGCAACAGAAGCTCCAAAGAACAATTTCCTGTAGCCATGACTGACCAAGTTCTTCCCATTCTCCATTCCATCCTTCTCCACATTCTCATGCTATTTGATGGATATATGTATATGTATTTATATAAGTGGGTCACTGGATAGAGAACTACATCTTACTTGTGCAGAAGCACATCCATCTTCACCAGCCCATGTAGGGCATATAGAGAGAATCCTGTTCATAAAATATGTATATGGGGGGGGACACAAAAAAATTGTAATAAAAATTTATTAAAAAAAAGATTTTCCAACAGCCACTCTCCTTTGGACAGGACAATTTCATTTGAACATACAACGATTCTCTGTTATTGAATCGAGCTGCTACTTTTGCTTCCACTTTGAATCCACATATATATGCTGCACCCTTAATAATTCATTCATGCATAAATGTGTGTGTCCACGTGCATATGCATATTCACATGCATTCTGATAATTGAAAAGTACATGGTTTCAGAAGTGAAGCTGAATTCCTGTACTGTATAGTAGTTGTGGTGTTCTCTCAGGTTGAGCAAAAAACCATCCACAACCTTCTGCTAGCTTGTTAAGAAGAGAAAAATCTAAGTATTATTGCACACTCAAGCCATAGAGAGTCATCACAAAACTAGAAGGCTAGTTTGCAGTATTACTGAACAGCCATTAGAGAACAGTAATTTGATCTTAGTTGAGTTGTGACAGCCTCCATTTTTAAAAAAGAAATTGACGTTTTGAGTTTATAGGCAATACAGAAAACCACTGGTGAAGCTTTGAAGAAAGATTTCTATTGTACATGGAAAAAAAACTCAGGGCTAATAGAAAATACTAATCTTTCTGACAGTGGCTGGAGCAGATGTTCTTAATGTTTAAAGTACTGACATTACTTACATTCATGGACACCCATGAAAGAAATAACTTTAAAGGCCTATTGAAGAAATTAAAGACTTTCTGTGTGCCAGGAATATATAATCGATAAGAATTGCCATCAAATTATGTATACAAAAGGAGATTAATTGAAGTATTTGTAACAGAACAGAAACTAAAGACTAAGTCTTGTGATGTGGGTATGTTAACCAAATCTTTGATCTAAGACCAAATTGTGTGCAACTTAAAACAAGACAGTGCAAGAATATGTATTTAGAAAGGTGAATTTTCTCTAGAAAATAATACTCATAAATGCCAAGCAGCAGGAGTTGCTCACTCATATTTTAAAAATATGGAACACATCAAAGATAATCCCCAGTACTGGCCATTACTTATGATATAGATTTATGTTAATCAGAAATATATATTTGACTCTAAGAAAGAAACCAGCAGTAGGCAAAAATAAAACGGAAATGGAAAAACTTGTATGTAAACAATGCAGCAATGTGATATGAAATATGTCTATAAACAACATTCACCATGCAAACAGAAACATCACAAATGTGGAAAGGCTAAAATGTGCACAACTACAGAAACAATTCAAGATACTTATACAGAAGTGTCAAAGGAGTATGAACCCAAAGATTATGTCTTCATTGATTTAACCCTCAGGACAGGGTGAAATAACAGATAACGGGAAATCCAGATTATGGTAAGTGTGTTGGAGCCCTCGCGATCCCTCCTGGTGGTATGTTTACACGGGACGATA
>JANHFT010003459.1:7726-23982 GCA_032467955.1 Pseudoxenodon macrops
CTAATAAAGCGGAACTTTGAGGAAAGCTTCGCCTCGGAGTCTGATCTTTTTAGGGATGATATTTGGAACGCTGACAGACCCTTTCTTTAATACCCAGCTAAGAAGTGACTAGTTTAGATTAAATTTTCAGTACAAAATTCATTCAATTGGTATATGCTTCCTAAATTTAATTTTTCCTTCTTTTATGTAACCCACCCAGAGAACATTTATTATTTGGAGGACTAAAAAATACATTAAATAAATATTCTGCGTACATAGCTAACAAACAAACTGAGGAGTCTTAATGCACGACTGCAGACAGGAGCAATTTACATTAGTGAAGCACCAAGAACCATTTAGCGCTAACTAAGACTTATACAAAAGGGGCAAGCATCCCAGGATGAGAATGAAAGGAGCCTGCTGGTATTTAAAATCAAAATGGTGCCAGAATTACTTTTAATCTGAACCTTGAGGAAAAAAGCTTGAAAAAGCTGTGGGATATCCTTTGGAGATGAAACATCCTCAGCAAAGCTGAAGAGTCAAAAAGAAAAATACTATTTTTAAGAACTTAATTGGAAAAGAATGCAATATACAAGTACTTCTGTTGAAATGGAATAAAACTAAACCTGAGTGGGGTGGAGTGTGGGAAACTTACATTATAAAAGGCTAGTTTAATTTTCCACAAGACTAATAATAGAACGTTTTGACTTAGGGAAATTTATGAATTTGGTTTTGACTTAGTATCTTGTATGAATCTAGCCAACTGTGGTCACAATAGAAATATGGCTGAATAAACAAGAAAGAATCTGGTATCGCCTTTTCTGACTGGCAAAGTTTATTAAAAAGGAAAAGCTTTTGTGAGTTCTAGATCACTTCACTAAATGCGTAGAGCGGCTAAATAATGCAGGATTTAAATTGCTCCCATAGACTAACATGACTCTCTTGCTACAATGGCTGAATAAACAAATCAGTCAGTACAATTATCTTTGGAAACAAACCAGGAAGGAGTTATCAAATATAATATTTCTGTGTATGTCAAAGAGGGCAATGTTAAACAAGCTAGAAACCTCAGTGAGGGAGAAACTCTCAAAAGAATAATTGTGAGTGACACCATCATATTCCAAAATAATGTATTAGCTTCTAACCAGAATGCTTAGGGCAATCCTGAGATACATAATAAAATCAGAGAGGAATGTAAAGGAGAGACGAATTGTAACAATGGGTAACTTCATTTGTGTGTGTATGTCTATATATAGTTGGAAAAGCCGTTCTCTGTATTTTGTGGAGGCCTTGATCATCTCTTGAGCTTGCAGACATTCCATTACCCAACTAGGTAACATTATCAGTGCTAATGAGTGTGGGATTTGCTCCCTGCTCATATAAGTAGCTTGCCCTGCCAGTGGGTGATTGTTCTCCTTGGTAATTCCTTGATTAGGGTATTATTCTCTGCTTGTTTGTTTGTGTTAATTCCTGCTTACCTGGGTGCTGCTGAAAGTGATGTGTTCTGGTCTCCTCTGTTTCCTTCTTAGATTTTTGTTCAGCTTTATTGATGACCGGTTTGTCTAAATGCCAAGCTTCCAGGGATTCCCTAGAGTTTCTGGATTTAACTTGGTCTAGGATATTCACAGTTTCCCAGTTCAAACTACAGTTGAGCCAGTCCATTATGTTCTGAGAACAAGCAGTTTTCATTATGTCTTCTGACTGCTAGTTGGTGTTCATGGAAGCACTCTGCTAGTCTTCTGCACTGCCTATCCTATTACATAATGACAGTTACAGCCCTTACACTGTATGTTGTAGATGACTTGTTTTTATTACTTGGGCTGATGGGTTTACTTGTTTTAATTATACTTTTTTGTTCTAATTGTAACAAATCTGAATTAGGGGTTTTTTTTATCTAGAAAAGCCAGATGATGTCACTTCGTTGGACTTTTCAAGTTATGTAATCCGTACTTATCATGTGAATATGTGGGTTGTATGTTTCTTTTCACCTTATTGCTTTTTTATGATACAAAATAAAGTTTGGTATATTTTGATATTTGCAGAGCGAGGCATTTATTTGATGGAAGGGATTTAATACTGAATAATTGCAAAACTGAGAGCCAGTTTATTCTGGTGCAATGCTTCTCAACCTTGGCAACTTTGATATGTGTGAACTTCAACTCCCAGAATTCTCTAGCCAGCATTGAATTCTGGGAATTAAAGTCAACACTTCTTAAAGTTGCTATGTTTGACAAACACTGCGCTAGTATTAAAGCACTTGACTAGGTAGGAAGATCTGAGTAGTAGTTCTGCTTTATGCACATATGCTAATAGGTGACCTTGGGTCAGGTAGTCCCAGGTAGCAATATAGGTAATCCTTGAGTTATGACTGCAATGGGCAGACTCCCACCTGATCAACTCATTTAGCGATTCCCACCATTGCTCTTCCTGATGCAGTTGTTAAACGATGGGGCAGGTTCAGAGGTGGGTTCCTACCGGTTCAGACCGATTCTACCGAGTAGGCCGCTGATGACATCATAGAGCCAGTTCTAGTCCGTGGACACCGCCATCTTTTTTTT
Organism: Pseudoxenodon macrops; assembly: GCA_032467955.1. Taxonomy (NCBI): domain Eukaryota; kingdom Metazoa; phylum Chordata; class Lepidosauria; order Squamata; family Pseudoxenodontidae; genus Pseudoxenodon; species Pseudoxenodon macrops. Next base: position 10,264 of record JANHFT010003459.1, read on the forward strand.
TTTTAATTCAGGTTTTTTTTTTCTTATGTGCAAAAGCCAAGTTCCCGGCACTGCGCATGCGTCGCCATATTTTTTTTGGCCTTTTTTGGGGGGAGGGGGGGATTTTTCAGATTTTTTTTCTACTGTGCATGCGCATGCCCACAAGGCGCGGGAAGCAACGAACCAGCGGCAAGGTAAGTTAGAACCCACCCCTGGGCAGGTTGTTAAGTGGAACATGGTGTGCCTCGGGTTGGTGGAAGGCCTGGGTGCCCAGGAGAAGCCAAGGACATCTGCCCCAGGTCTTCCGTGGCCTCTCTTACCCCTGGAGGCACCCCATGCTCTTCTTCCCACCCCTCAGTGTCCCTGAAGTCCTTGGGCCTTCTTCCTTTCCCCACTGGGTCCCCAAGCCTTGGGCCTACTTTCTCCTCCAACCCTCAGTCCCCACAGGCCTTGGGCTTGCTTTCCCGCACAACTAGGTTCTTGCAAGACTTGGGTCTGCTCCCAATTCCTTCCTGAACCCTTGGGCTCAGAAGCTACCAGCATGCAGCTTGCAGGACCCAGCCTGCCCCTCAGCCAGCTCTAGGGTCTAGCAGAAGCTTTCTGTTTTTTTGTAGCTTCTGACTGAGGTGCCCAGCCAATATAAAGCTCAGCTTTCCTACAGAGGCAGGGTTCTTCCCATTCTGTGAGCAGGTGTTATTCTCAACTATTCTGCAATCCTTTGGAACGCTCGGTTTTTAAGGAGGCTCTGATTTTAAAAGGACCTGGCAGGTTGGAAGGGGAAATAGCCCCAGTGGGGGGGGGTGAGCAGCGGCAGCCCTGCAGTCAGTCATATGGGCAAATATCTGTGGGGGTCCTGCAATGGCCATAATTTTGATTTTTGGAGGGGGTTGTCTATGCACATGGGAAGAGCAGACTCAAACCCGCCCGCCGTTTTTCCTCAGACTAAAATAAGCTGGTTATTGATCTTTTCCTCTTAAATTTCCAGTAAAACAAGTATTTATTTAAATATTATTTATTATATGTCCCTTCAATGCAGGTTGATAAAGGTAGAATTTTATCTCTTTCATTCAAAGCACCAGGAAATTTCTTCTTGCAAGGGAAATGAAGATTCTATCAACAATTCTGTCCTCAGTGGCGTTGTAATAACCTATAATTTGTTTCATGCAACATCAAGTATAGAGGGTACTTCCAACCATTTCAACAGAGACACGTATAATTTAGATACATGTATTTGCATATTAACAGAGAAATATGTTACTTCACCCATGGTCTTAAATCTTTTTTATATATATATATAGGGGAAAGAGTATAAATTAATTAATGGGACATTTTTCCGTTAGGCAATCTGGGAAGCTTATCTCTAAAATTTCAGTCATAGTTTCACAGCAAGGAAACACAGAGCAGTGTTTCTCAACCTTGGCAATTTTAAGATGTTTGGACTTCAACTCCCAGAATTCCCCAGCCAGCAAAGCTGACATAGAGGTTACCAATTTAAAAGAGGAATCACTAACTCTCATAGCTTGAGAAGAGTGACTAGAATAAGAGCACCCACATTTTCAGAAGCTGAATCCCTGAAATTTTTATTTCAAAAACTGAATGGGGAGGATTGCAAGACAAAGTGATGCCTCAAACTTAGTTGGCAATAACATTTCTTAGCAGACAACACTGTACTGTTTTGAATGAACATATGGTCTAGCTCTGAATTAGATACCATATTTATGAGAAACGTACCTGGGATGGAAAGCGGAATAGACTAAAGGAAAGCAATATGGCACTCATTTCTGAAAAAAACATAAGAGGCTAAAGGAACACATGAGCCACATACTGTAGAGCAGTGCATCAAATCTATTGCTGAACTGACAAGAATGATAAGGAAGCAAAGTACCTCTGGAAGGAGGAGAGAAACATTTTCTCCGCATTTTATTCTATTTTTCTTTTATACTGCCTGTAATTATTCTAGCATGGGAGATGGAGACATTTTGTTATTCCAACAGTCCCGAGAGGTCTGCATTAAAACATTCCCTGTACTGTGGTTCCTCCGAATTGCCATAGCGGCAGCTTCTCTCTTGGTGAGGAACATAAACAGGATTTATGGCTGGCTGACATTAGGGATGTTCCCTTTGTTGATGTTTTAATTCTTGGTGGCAGCACAGCTGCATTTAAGGTAAGAGAGAGGCAAAGAAGCCACCAAGTATGGGGGTAACCATGGTAACTTCATGGAAGTTAAATAAAAAAAACTTCTTTTAAAAAATAAAGATAATGAGGTCCCTGAATCAAGCTTCATGAGCCTTGTTGTTTCAAAGATAGAGATAGAGCTACCTCAGGACTCCTAATTACCTTTGCAACAGAATAGTATAGCAAGACAGATTATACACAGAAGCATTCGCCTCTTTCTGCAAACACAAAACCCAGCATGCAATTTAAACTGCATCCAATACACAGAGACAAAAGAGGCACAAAATAAAGGAGTTAATGTCCCTTTGCTAAAGGCAGAGCAACCTATAAAAGTAGCAGTCAGTACAACAATCTGCAGTGAGAAGGCCAAGGAAGCCCAGCGACGTAACTATGGTGGCCACTAAGGAGAGAAATGGTTTCCTTTATGTATTATAGATAGAGACTGTTGACAACACAATGGGGATCGGTCTGTGTGTTTTCTTCCTGCTATAATGCTGCTTTAACTCACTGCAGCAGACAGTGTACTTTAATGCAGATTACCTGCAGAGCCTTTCAGCATAGAACAGCACGCTCCATCCACATCTGCCTTCCAGACAGGTATACAGTATGACAAGACAATACAACCCAAACACATAAGCACACAATATGTCCGTCTTGGTTTTGTTTTTATATATATATATATATATTAGATTTTTTAAAATTCTTTCTTAACTGTGCATATTTCATACTTTTTAGCTTTTAAAATTATTAACTGTTTGTATTTCACTCTTCCTATGGTAGTTTAGGACCATAATAATGATTTGACTGAATGTGATATGCCGAGTTATCTACCAGCTAATACCAACTTGGTTTTTCACAACAGTGCTATATTCTAAACTTCAGCTAACAGGATTATAACCCTCAACCAACTGGCAAACAAGTCTTTGGCACCAAGGCATCTTCAGCCTATGTGAAATGTCACCATCCATTCCACTATCAAACTGGAACAGTATTCTGGGCTCTATCTTTTTATAATCGTTCTTTCAAAAACATTTAATATGCAATGGAATAGACTGAGCTTGATTGTCTGGATAGCTTGGTGAAATCAATTTTGTTATTTAAAAAAAGCTAGACTCCCCCTGTCCCAATAGTGGTTAGGAATAAGGTAGGATTTATCCTAGTATAAAGCAGACGAATGGCAAAAGAAAAATATCATATGTAATGAGTCTATATTCATTAGATAGCATATCATTGACAGTCTCTTGTGAATACAATTGATGTACATAGGTACATGAGGAACAAATAATCCCCAAAAAGCTACTTCACTTTTTTGTCTCTCCCAAATCATAAAAAGTATTAAAATAAAGTGGGTAAATTGTAAATATTATCAGTTTTAAAGAAAAATAGTTACTAGCAAAAGCAAGGAAACACTATACTCAGTCTTCAATGCAGTTTCAATTTATTGCATCTCCGTACTGAATGCCATTAAATAGCCATCATGTTTTTTAAGGGAAAGTAGAACAATTTATGCATTGTTAAATACATGGTTTTGAATAATGAGATTTAAAAAGTTACGCTAATGACTTCAGCTTCCAAATGGCAACTTTCAGTGAATGCTTGTATCACACTATTCATACCTTCTGCTTGAGTAAAAGATGAAGTCTGAGGCCAGGAAGACCTTCACACAATTACATATTGTGCGTCATTTGCAGCTATTTCTGCAACAGAAAATTTTGTTCCTGCTTATTTGTGCCACCTAGCAGCTGGACTACTGCAATTGTCATCATATGGGGCTGCTCTTAAAATCTTTTTTAACGCTTCAGCTGGTTCACCCATGTAATACACTAATGTGGAAGCTACAGTAGCTAACAGCTAACAAAGCTGGCTATTGGGATATAGAATTCAAGATGCTCATTTTTCACTTTAAAGATCAATGTGGCTCAGGGCTTGGATATCTCTAAGATCATTTTCTTTGAATTGATTCTACTCACCCAGGGAAATTTAGCAGAGACACTTGTTGAGAATCCCAAACCTGAAGGAATGTCATGCTCAGGTCTTCCCAGCAATGGTCCCTATCTTTACAGGCTCACTCCTCCCCACCCCACCCATATTCAGACCAACCCCATTCCCCTTTCAACCATTAAAAACATGGCTTTTCAGAGATGTATTTGGGACCACTTAAACATTTTACTGTCTCAATAGTAACACGTCCAGGGCTTTGTTACTTGTTTAGCTTATTGCCTTTTTATACTTCAAAATCTCAAGCTAATTGGAGATTTTTAAAATGGAGCAGCAAAATAAATGTTGCAGATGTTCTGAGATTGTAATAAATTGTTGAGTAATGGAGAGTCATGAATTACATCTAACTGCATTTATGCCACCTTCATCATGCTAGCTTGTACGGCTTAGACCTTACCATTACTCTCTAATACGACAGTCCAGATATATTCTCTGCATGTTTTGCTACATTCCAGTCAACAGAACTAGTGTAAAACACTTTATTGATTAAATTATTGCTATTTAAACTATTTGTTAAAAAGTAAGAATTGAAAGAAATAATATTTGAACTTGCTTGATGCTAGTTGATTATGTTTGTTTTATTTTATTACATTTTATGTTATCTGTGTGGCTGTCCATCTCACTTCAAAGTCTCAGAGCAGCTCACAACATATGAATTTGATGGAATGGGGAATTAATTATGATGCAAAAACTGCCTGTAAGAGGAGGGAACATTGTAAGGGCTGGAAAGGTGATATGAGATCAGGACAGAGGTACAGTAACCAGAGATTCTATTTCAGAACATATCCATATATATTTCCTGGGTACCCGGAAAACAAAAAGAAATTGCCAAATTCCTTTTTCATATTCTTCTCATTCTTTTCATATTCTATCTATAGTTTCCAGCTAATTCAGTTTTGCCTCATATGCCTTTATCTTGTTTTTACATTTAAAATTTGCTCATTAACACTTTTGTTTTTCTTTGTTTCCTTCCTAGCATTTTTCCCGCAAGTGCACGGTCTGGTTCCCCCTCCCCCCAACCCCCAACCAACCAACTGTTGATCTGTTGATTGTGACAGGAATTGACTGACTGGCTTATTGCCCGAACCTGACATTATGGGTTGAGAGAGAGTGATTGGCGCAAAGTCACCAAACTGGCTTTCATGCCTAAGGCAGGACTAGAACTCAGTCGCCTGGTTTTTAGCCTGGCATCTTCACTACGATTATCAGACAAAATAAAATTGGTGGTCGTCAGTATTCTAGGTTTTGTGCTGCTATCTACAAAGATAATGGCATCCACATCCTAGAAAAACATCTGGAAAGCAAGTTGAGCCAGAAGATGACAAATTACAGTCTCCATGAATTACCAGTATCAAAAGGCTGATGCTTCCCCAATATACTTCAAGGGAAAGGTATACATGGTTGTAACCACAGCTACTACTTTTGCTTAGGGCTTGTCACATTCCTGCCCCCATCCCCCTTTTCAGGAAAATGAAGAGCTCAATCCTTGTAGAATTTTTCATTCATTTCATTCAACTTAGATATCAAATCTAAGTTGAAAAACTAAATGGTGACAAACTTTATAGCTTTCTGCAGCTGTTTGCTAACGTCTGATGTCTGGATTTTTGCATTCCAAATCCGATAGTGCTAAAAAGAGTCTTATAAATTTAATTAAACTCTTTATACTTGTTCTGATGATCTGACCTCTGGGAAAATGAAACAGAATCAAGTCATTCTGAAACTCGATGAGGAAAAAAATTGCTCGAAATGGGTTTCATACGAAGAGAACTGGGAACTGTAAATTAGCAGTACTCAAACACAGCCCTGCAGGAAATTTCCAGGTATCCTATTGATGGATCTTAGGGATTTTCCTCTTTTGCAGTTCTTTAATTTTTTATCACATGAACAAGAACACGATAACTACTGTGTTTCCCCGAAAATAAGAGAGGGTCTTATTTTCTTTTGACCCCCGAAATAAGCTCTTGGCCTTATTTTCAGGGAGGTTTTATCATGCAGGAGACGGCAAGCGTGGTCACTTCATGGCTGCTGCTGTGTTTTGGGGAGGGCTTATTTTCAGGGGATGGCTTATATTTTAGAGCATTTGCTCAAAAGCCTGATTGGGCTTATTATCCGGGGAGGTCTTATTTTCAGGGAAACAGTGTATTATTACCTGGTGAGGTCGCAATCAAAGCCTCTCTGTGATTCAGAAGATGGGATGGAATTCTCTTTTCCTCTGGAATAACTGCAAAGAATGCTGCATAGACAAGATTTATCAATGCAGCAGGAAAACGGCAGAGATCTGCAGTGCTCCTGCTAACAGATATTACATTCTGGTTTGCCATCACAGCCTCAGCAGGAATTTAACAAAGAAACGAGGGAGGCAGGATATAGTCAACCATGGCACAAATAAATTAACACACTGAAAAGCTATGCCCTTAGCACATTCCATGTTTTAGAAATATATTTCCACAGAACTATAGCCAATCTGAGGCATATTCATATGGTCCAGCAGTTTAAAATATATCTCCATCCTTTGTTAATATACTAGTAGGGGATTGTACACAAATCACACAAGGACACATCAGACAATTCTATATGGACTATAAACCCGTCAGCTGCTTCAACCATTGCCTTATTGATCCATCTAGCTCTACGGGCTAGCAATCTGACTCAGAATAGCTGTGGCCAAAAAATACAATTACTTTTGTTGCTCTTAATAACCAAAGAACCATACATTCCTTGTTCGCATACATCATGCTAAGACATAATCCGGTTTGTTTGGTTTGGCTCATTATCTTGTGTGATTGTGATCACCGTTACTGTGATTTGTAAATCATATTTATAGCTTAGCATGTTGTGTAAACTGAGTAATTGTAGTTGATTCAACAAGCAATAGCTAAACTATAGTTTAATGAAGGGGGAGCAATATTTTCAAACCAGTGGATGCCATTATGAAATTTTAAATGATCCTGCAGCTGTCAACAAGCAGAGCAAGGAAGTATATTTGGAAATTTAGGTACATGTGTATAAAAAAATAAGTTAAAATGACTAAAATCTTATCAGATACCATGCAGGAATGTAGATCTTATAACATTAGGGTAGTATTGTTTTGAAAAATGGAAAGCAGATTCTATAGGACAATTGTATATTTTAGTTTAAGCTGTAAATCCCATTTGTTGAATTTCTAAACTTCAGTAGTCTTACAAATTCATAGAGCGAAAAGAAATGGGGGAAAAATAAAAATGTATTTTGCTAGAAAATTTTCTGAGAGCAAGTAGAGGTACATCCTGGTGTGTGTAAATGTACATGCAGATACACACAAACATAATATATGCTAATTAATGTGCTGTACTTGATTTTTTATGATCATATTGAAAAAGAGTAGAAGGAACACTCTAGAAGGAAAAATAATATTTTATTTCACATCAACGTTGTCCCAGACAACACTTTTAAGAGCACTCCAAATGCAAAATATTGGCATTATTTCTCATACAAGATTCATGTTTTGTTACTTTTAACATTTAAAACATGTTTTAAATAAGTGTTATTTCTAATTCCCAGTTGCTAAAATAAATTTGGTAATTTCATGAGTAAGTTGAATTGCTTCAGAATTCTTGTTCAGTTTGCAAATAGTTCTATCAATACTGAATGTTATCTGTTTAAAAATAGAAATTTGGGGAAAGTGATATTTTGAATTTAAATCTGGTAAAGTTCACGTCTTCAAATTTCAAATAGTTATCATACAGCAACCTCAATTTGGACCAGCAACTTGGTTGTTAAGCAAAGCAGTCGCTAAGTGAAAAATCACATAACTGTGGCTAAATTTATAATCTTACTTCAGCTTTCCCTTGATTTACAGACCTGTGAAGGTCATAAATGGTTGCAAAGTTAGTTTTTCATCACCATTGTAACTGCAAACGATCAGTGTCTGAAGCAATAGCTAACCCAAGACTACCTATATAAGCCTACTCATTCTTGACATAAACCGGCCATTTTCCAAGCTGGCTAGAGAGAATGGAAATGACACATAGAGCAGATACCATGTAAGTTGATGACCTAGAGCTAAGAAGCATATTTTAGTCTCATCTAAATCACAGGCTTATATGAAGACAAAATGAAGGAAAATATATTCCATCATCAGTTCTGAATATTCTGATGTGCATTTTGAATGGTGGTTGAGTTTTTGACTGCCATTCAAATTGAAATTTATCTCCAACTGTAGGTTATTTATGATTATGACTATGTTGACAAAATTATTGTGTGTCCCTGGTCAACAAATGTACAAATGGTGAACCAGTAAGAGCTGATCTGTGTAATCAAGAATGAAGTGGATGAGCTGTGACAGCAACTAATGAGTTTCACATGAGAAAGTCTGATGCACCAATTAAAGGCAATCTTAGAATCTTCAAAGGGAAATTATCAAGCTTAATATTTCATAGAAATTTGTAGGTCACATTGTTGATGTTCTTTAATAACTGAAGATTTGTGCAAGATGGTCCTATTATGCTGATGGCAGAGATGAAAGCTTCAAGAGTTGAAATTTGCCAAAAAATGTTCTTTGTCTAGAATAATGGTGAGGAATTTCTTCATAGAACCCTGACATAGAAACATGGGTTCATCATTATGACTTAGAAATGAAGTGTCAGTCTATGAAAAACCTTCACAAAACTTTACCTCTGGGGAAAAGAAAATTCAAAACTAGATTTGAATGCAGTTACTTTTTTATTTTAGTATATTGAAGATATTATTCATGTGGATTTCCTTGAGCCTGATACTATTATTAATTCACAATACTATACTGTAGCAGACAAAAGTTTGGAACAAGGATTAAACAGAATTCAGAAACCCAAGAAGGAACTTTTTCTACAAGATATCAACAGTTGGCTTCAATCTAGTGAGCCACCCAGGGGGCAAATGTGAAATTGGATCTCTTTGGCTGTAGAGTAACATTTTCATGATGGCTTTAAGAAGCTTCTCTGTTGGTTGGCAAAAGTGTGTAGTGAATTGTGATTATGTGGAGAGGTAAATATAGGTAACCAAAGAACTTATTTCAAGAACCATTTTTCTGTTTTATTTATTAAAATATCCTTATTTAAAATTATGGAGGTGGAAGCATTATCTTTCATTCAACCTCTTATTTGCTCCCAGTTTCCACGATATCAAATAATAGCCATTTTTCCGTTTTAGTTTCAGTTGTGTTTGAGCGGATTATTCTAGTTTAAGTCCCCCAAATTTAAGAAGCTGGTTTCACACATAACAAGCCAACTGGAATTTGGATTCACATGAAAAGTAGACATAGCATTTGTTTTATTAAGATGCTGATTATGCATATAATTTAAGATAGGTAATATATTTAATAGTTAAATATAAAAAGCGATATAGGAACTACAAGTTAAAATTACATAAGAAATGAACATAAACATCTTGTGCTATTATTTGATATTGAAACCTGCTTGATATTGAAAAATGTACAAAATAAACATTACCTTTATGTTTATATATTTAATAATTTCTCTACCGTACTTAACCTGCTGCTAACATCTAGGTAGAACATTTACATTACAAGATATGTGCAGAATGTCAGCGTTCCAAATATCATCCCTGATCAAATCAGACTCCAAGGCAAAGCATTCCTCAAAGTTCCAATTTATTAAGAGAGACATGTTGGCACAAACTGGTGAAACCCAAATCTGAAGTTTTACAGGTTTCCACCCCTTAGTTGAAAGTTCAAGATCCTGCCCCCCATACCCACAAGTCCGTCACATGGTCCAATCTCTCTCTGCCATGCTGGCAGATGCCCCCAACCTCGTTCCAGTCTGGTGCAAAGACAAAGGATGACCTTGGCTTACTAGAAAGAATGTAAACATGGCTACATGCCTCCAACTCCACACTATCCCCCTTCCCATTTCCCCACAACAGAAAAATGCATAGTAGAGTAGCTGAACGTGTGGCAGGCCAAAATGCAGGCCCGACAACAGCACTATTTGCTTCTCTGGAGTGCAGTTATTTTCTGGCAGGCTTTCAACAATCTATTTTAAAATAGCACAAATGGAGACTGTGGAGGTTTACGTACATAATTTTTATTAGGAAGTCAATTATGACCGTAAAAACTCACACAGATTAAATTCGGAGGAAGAAAAAAGACTAGAAAGGAATCAAAGTGCAAGAAAAAAGAGAGAAGAAAGACAACACTAAGAGCATAATAAGGAAAGAGAAGAGAAAGATAGATTTATTTTATTCTCCCGAGCTCCTTATGGTGGGATTCAATTTTTTTTCACTACCGGTTCTGTGGGCGTGGCTTGGTGGGACGTGGTGTGGTTTGGTGGGCATGGCTTGGTGGCAGAGGTGGGTTATGAATCTACTTACTGTCGGTTTGCTCAGGGTTGTGCCTTGAGTGCGTGTCATAGCGCGTGAGCGAGCACACGCGTGGCAGTCAAAAACTAAAATCCAAGATGGCAGTGCCCAAAGAGCCACTGACAGAACCGGCTCTGTGATGTCACTGCGGAGTTACTACCTACTCTATAGAACCGGATAGAACCAGTAGGAACTCACCTCTGCTTGTTGGGCATAGTAGGGGAAGGATACTATAAAATCCCCATTTCCTCCGGATCAGCCGGGACTCGGGAGGCAGAGAATAGATGGGGGCAGGGCCAGTCAGAGGTAGTATTTACCGGTTCTCCAAACTACTCAAAATGTCCATTATCGGTTCTCCAGAACTGGTCAGAACCTGCTGAAACCCACCTCTGTCCTTATGTGTCTTCGGAAAACAATGTGGCTGGAATATTCAGAAACATTTGGGAAGTCTCCATTTATTTGAAAAGCTGGGAGCAATTCGGGAGAACAAAAGCGACAACATAATATCATCAAAGTAACCATGATTCTTTTTTTGTTGGGGAGGGAAAAAAATTGTTCTGTCCTTATAGGTTCCGAAGGATGTACTTTTATATGGTATATCAATTTCCAGTGCCTGTTAATTTCAAAGATGCAGAGAATTCAGAGGATTGCCTTTTCAATCATCTGGAATTCAGCCGCTGTGATTTTTCTGGATATCCCAGGATTGCAACGTGAGGGGTCATTTTTATTGGATATTTGATAGACCCGTGTTGTTGACTTAGATGTACCATAAAAGAGCTCTAGAAGGGCTTCCCTGTTAGCGCTCCTGAAGATCTGGCAGTTCAAAAATGCAGCAGTTCTGCACTGCGCAGAAGACAAATATGCTAATCATCCTAACATATGTCAAATCCGCTCCCATTTTGCAGTCTGTTTTATCTGTACGGCTTTTGAACTCTTGGAATTACTCCCAACCTGCAGACAAGTCCACCGGCAGATTAAATTCTGGTATCTCGTGGAAGAGTAAGATCCTTTATCACTGCAATTTCAAAGCTCACAGATGTTTCTGCGATGGTGTGTTTAATTTAATGATTGAAAGGATGTGTGAGAATTAGCTTCAAGCAAGGAGAAGGGACAGGAAAGAGGGGAATTGAGTAGCTAAGCTCTTTCACTGGAGGGGTGTTTTTTTATTTTAATTTGGGAGATTCAAAAGGATGAAATGATGGTTAATCTGGGACGGGAAAGTTTTTGTCCTGGGATTGCCACACAATACTCCAGGAATTAACAAGCAACACAAATAACGGATCCCAAAGCATCATCAATGAATAAATTGGAGGTTGAATTGAATCCAAGACAATGAATAAATCGGATGTTGAATCGAATCCAAGACTCAGGTCACAATTTAAGCTTCCATATCAAAGTGGAAGGGCACGGTGGCCTAGCGGTTAACACGCTTGACTTGTTGACCAGATGGTTGGCGGTTTGAGACCCAAGCGCACGTAACGGGATGAGCTTCCGTTTTCGCTCCAGCTCCTGCCAACCTAGCAGTTCGAAAGCATGCAAATGCAAGTAGATAAACAAGTACCACTTTGTTGGGAAGGAAACTGCGCTCCATGACATCATTCTGGCCACATGACCACAGCAATGTCTTTAGACAGTTCTGGCTCAATGGCTCTTGAAATGGAGACGAGAACTGGTCCCCTATAATCAACAAATGACTAGCAGAATAAATTCCGCAGGGATGAATTCCCATCCTCCTCACAGCTCCTAACACAGGGATGTCAAATTCCATGGCCCATGGGGTGCTTAGATCTGGCCCATGGGGCCACCCTGGAAACAGCGAAGGACTGGCCTGCGGTGCCTCTGCCAGCAAAAATGAAGCTCGGGGAAATCTGTTTTTGCTGGCAGAGAGCTGCAGGACGCCATTGCAGTCAAAAATAGAGCCCAAAAACAGAGCTCTCCCTGGGCTCACCTTTGTCCACTGGAGATAATGGATCCCCCCAGCCACGCCTGGGCCACCACAGGTGCCCCCAATATGAGTGATGTCGAGCTGGCCATGCCCACTCGCCCCCCTGAAGTCAAACACAACCCTGATGCGTCCCACAATGAAATTGAGTTTGACACCCCTGTCCTACCAGTTCCAAAGCATGCAAATGCGAGCAGATAAATAGGTACCACTTCGGAGGGAAGGTAACAGCGTTTGGTGCATTTCGACGTATAGACATGTTGGCCACGTGACCACGGATGTATCTTCGGACAACACTGGCTCCTTTGGCTAGGAAATGGAGATGAGTACCACTCTTTAAAGTCGGACACGACTGGTCACAGGGGAAACTTTGACCTTTACTCCTTTTTATCGAAGCTGAAACAGTTCGAATGATCCCAAATCATACAAAGGGCTTATTTTAAGAGCCAGACGGAGTTATTTCTTAGACTAACGTAGCCCTCCATTCATGTAGTACCCCTTGCATTTCCAGCTTCTCTTTTCTCATTGAAAGACCCTGGAGAAAACACTCCTCAAATGTGTAACTGGTGAGTTACAAACAGTCTTCGCGGTGGAGAATAATGCAACTGAAGTTGGTGTTCCTTTCACCAGTTCCGGTGACGATGACCTAGAGGTTTCTTCTTCTCCTTCTTTTATCCCTTTTATTTTGAGCACAATACAAATTTTCCCCTTTCATCTTTTGTGGAAGCTGGTCTCCTCCGGTGTGCTGTCTTCGAGCAAACGTCTGCTTTGAAAGTTTGTGAGAAGACAGCACAAAGTGCTTATTTCAAGGTAAACAGTACTTGAATTGGGGCTTATTTCCTTCTGGGTGAAGGGTTCATTTCGTTGCTAATGATCCAAAGCATTTCGGGAGATCAGTTCCTCCAGGGGTCCCCAACCTGTGGGCCATGGCCCACTAGTGGGCTGTGAGGGAATTGCAAACGGGCCGCAGAAATGGCTGATGAACGTGAGTGCTCCCACATCCACGCTTGCATGAGCAGTGGGTGAATATGTGAATATGAGCCATGGTGGCGCAGTGGTTAGAGTGCAGTGTTGCAGGCTACTTCTGCTGACTGCCGGCTGCCTGCAATTTGGCAGTTCAAATCTCACCAGGCTCAATGTTGACTCAGCTTTCCATCCTTCTGAGGTGGGTAGAATGAGTACCCAGATTGTTGGGGGAAATATGCTGACTCTGTAAATCGCTTAGAGAGGGCTGGAAATCACTGTAAAGTGGTATATAAGTCTAAGCACTATGGCGTCCTTCCTTCCTTCCT
>JANHFT010003459.1:24082-35296 GCA_032467955.1 Pseudoxenodon macrops
AACTCGATTGCAGAAAATACGACTTCAGCAATAGAGTGGTCAATGCCTGGAATGCACTACCTGACTCTGTGGTTTCACCCCCAACCCCCCAAAAATTTAATCTTAGACTGTCTACTGTTGACCTCACCCCATCTTAAGAAGTCTGTAAGGGGCATGCATAAGTGCGCTAGTGTGCCTACCCGCCCTGTCCTAATGTTCTCTTTTATTTGTATTCATTTCATGTATTCAAATCATGTTTATACCTATATATGTTATCTAATATGTGCTTGACAAAATAAATAAATACATAAATACATAAATACATAAATATTTAGACTTCAGCAAGGCATTTGACAAAGTAGACCACAATCTACTTCTTGGTAAGCTAGAAAAATGTAGGAAAGACAGCATCACTACCAAATGGATTTGTAACTGGCTGACAAACCATACTCACTTAGTAGTCCTTAATGGGACTACATCCACATGGAGGGACATAAGCAGTGGTGTACCACAAGGTTCTGTTTTAGGCCCAGTACTCTTCAATATCTTCATAAATGATGTAGATGAGGGAATAGAAGGAGAACTCATCAAATTTGCAATCTCAGGATCCAGAAAGATCTTGACAGACTTGAACAATGGGCCCTATCAATGTAGAGAAAAGCTAAGTTGTACACTTGAGCAGAAGAAACCAAAGGTACAAGTACAGATTAGGCTAAACCTGGCTCAAAAACAGTAACTGTGAAAGGGATCTTGGAGTTTTAGTGGCGATCGCTTAAATATGAATCTGCAGTATGCAGCTGCAACAGCAGCAAAAAAGCTAATACAATCCTTGGTTGTATAAAGAGACGCATAGAATCAAAATCACGTGGAGATTAGTACCACTTTATAAAGCCTTGGTAAGACCACACTTGGAATACTGCATCCAGTTTTGGTCACCACATTACAAAAAAGATGTTGAGACTTTGGAAAAAATGCAAAGAAGAGCAACTAAGATGATTAAGGGCCTAGAGACAAAAACATATGAAGAACGGTTGCAGGAATTGGGTATGGCCTGCCTGGAGAAAAGAAGGACTAGGAGTGCAGTATTCTAGCATTTGAAGAGCTGCCACAAAGAAGAGGGGGTCAACTTATTTTCCAAAGCACAAGAAGGCAAGACAAGAAACAATGGATGGAAACTAATCAAGGAGAGAAGCAACTTGGAATTAAGGAAAATCTTCCTAACAGTGAGGACAATTAACCAGCTTGCTTTCAGAAGTTGTAGGTGCTTCATGACTGGAGGTTTTTAAGAAGAGAGTAGACAGCCACCTAGCTGAAATGATAGACGGTTAGGGTTAGGGTTAGCAAGAGGTTGGACTAGAAGACCTTCAAGGTCCCTTCCAGTTCTATTCTGGTTTGATTTACAGTTCAAGTCACAACGGCACTGAAAAAAGTGACTTATGACCATTTTTCACTTTATAACCATTGCAGCATCTCCACGGTAATGTGATCAAAATTCAGATGCTTGGCAACTGACTGGTATTTATGATGGTTGCAGTGTCCTGGGGTCAGGCGATCACTTTTTTCCGGCCTCCTGACAAGCAAAGTCAATGGGAAAGCCAAATTCATTTAACAATGAATAGAATAGAATAGAATAGAATAGAATAGAATAGAATAGAATAGAATAGAATAGAATAGAATAGAATAGAATTCTTTATTGGCCAAGTGTGGTTGGACATACAAGGAATTTGTCTTTGGGGCATGTGCTCTCAGTGTATATAAAAGAAAAGATACATTAGTCAAGGATCATAAGATACAACACTTAATGATAGTCATAGGGTACAAATAAGCAATCAAATCATATTAGGAAACAAATGCCTTACTAACTTAACAACTGCAGTGATCCACTTAACAACTGTGGCAAGAAAGGTCGTAAAATAGGGCAAAGTTTACTTAACAATTGTCTCACTTAGCAACAACAATTTTGGGCTCAATTGTGGTCATAGTTTGAGGACTACCTGTATTACAGGAGAACAGCAACAATGCCCTGAACAGACCTGATTTAAACACCACTTGATGTTGAGTGGCTAAGTAGCTTTGGATTGGCAACTTTTGCCCACCTACTCTAACTCAGAGGGATGTTGTAAAATATAAAATGGGGGAGACCTGTATCCCCACCCCAATTTTAACATTATTAGCATCCAGTGATGCTAATTGTCTGCTTATGGTTACTTCTGATTCATACTCAGTGCCCCAAACAGTCATTACCTAAGAATGCAGATCTCACCATTTTTGGCATTAGATTTCTCTGAATGGAATTTGTCGTACAGATAAAGCTCTCAAAGAAACAGCAGGACAGGACTCCAAGGACATTTCCTCTGATAACAAACAGTCAATGTAGGGGAAAAAATATAAATTATCCACTGATTTGTCTGAGGTCAGGGATTTAAAAAAACAATGTTTAGAAATTCCAGACAATCTCTGTGCAAATAATGGTTACACAACTGTTTTGAGATGCTCGCTGGGCAATCTCATCCCATTGAGCGCAATAGGAAATATTTACTCTCTGCACCCTGAAATGAAAGAACAGAAGGCAGGTATGCAATGCATGAACTTTCCTAGCTCGTGAAACACAATATAATTTACTGAGAATGGGAATAAGACCAACTATTTAGCCAATCTACACAAAACTTAACAATTGGGGGCCAGTAATAGATGAGAGCAGTGTTTTTCAAACTTGCCAGCTTGAAGAAAGCAGGATGGGGGGTTCTGGGAGTTGAAATCCACATATCTTTAAGCTGTCAGGGCTGAGAAAGGCTGAACTAGGGTATTGGATCATCTTATATCTATCTTCTCTATATGTATCTCTCATCTCCCTCTCCCTCTCTCTCTCTCTCTTTCTCTCCTATCTATATTTATATTTATATCTATCGATATATATATATATCTAACTCTATCATCTCTCTCTCTCTCTCTCTCTCCATCCATCCATCCATCCACCCGTCCATCCATCCATCCATCCATCCATCCATCCATCCATCCATCTATCTATCTATCATCTATCTATCTATCTCCGTCTATCATCATCTTTCATCGCCTATCTATCTGTTAGATCTTGAAGTAGCCTTTACCTTCTTTTTCACATTTCTTTGTCCCCTGATATCCAGGCTCTATGTACTATAATGTCCTCCCCTGACGATGGAACTGGTTTTCTTCTGTATTGGCTCCTTGTATATTGTGTTATGTTATCCAGATCAGTCTGCTAAAAGCATAACTATTCACAATATGAAAT
This sequence comes from Pseudoxenodon macrops, assembly GCA_032467955.1. Taxonomy (NCBI): domain Eukaryota; kingdom Metazoa; phylum Chordata; class Lepidosauria; order Squamata; family Pseudoxenodontidae; genus Pseudoxenodon; species Pseudoxenodon macrops. Next base: position 27,330 of record JANHFT010003459.1, read on the forward strand.
GATCTCTTCTAAGTCTTCTCACCATATATTGCCACCATATATCATCATATTGACAGACTGATCCTTTTGGGCAATCTTCATTTGAAACCTAGTTTGTCCATCAATTTATTTAATGGTTTTCTGTAGAAAGGCATCTCAAGAAATTGAAAGATTAGTTGTAATAACAAAGGTACCTTTTAACAGCCATATGTATGTGTTGGATAGGCATAATACAAGACTGAGCAGAAATCCCTAATGTTTAGTCTTTAGGATTTAGTGGCTAAGTGGAATAGGTTGATAACACCTTCATACTTCAACTTGCTTTAATGGTAGGCTCAGGAGGATCTCAGTAAACAAAACCATGGAGACACTTAGAGACAGCTCGTATGTTTTGATACTTCTCCTCACTTTTACATTGGAAGAGCTAATCTGATAAGTAAAGAGATTATTAAGTACACCAACTTGGACAAGTGTTATCTAGGGAAGTGCTCTTTTGCTATTACACCTGCATCTCTTTCTCCATTCTCCCCCTTTTTGTATCCTCCACACACCTGCTAGTGCTAGGCATTTCCCCGGGGAGGGACTTACAACTTGGCCAAGCTGAATGGCTGATTGTAAGAGGGGATTAATATCCATCCAGAGGCTGGGATGAGATCATCAAATATGGTTTTTATCCATGATGTTTGAATTTTGCAAGCTTGTTGAAAGGCATTTCTTTAAAAACAAAAGCAACCTAACATATCCCCATGCAACCTCGGTGTTTTCTTAGATAGCGATTTGAGAAATAATACATAACAGTTGCATTGGGAAAGGGAGACAAAAGATTGTTTGTTATTAAGGGGGGAAATGTAGCTGGAGAAAGAGTGTAAATAATGGAGAAGCTGCCCCTGATGAAGTAATTAAAAACATGGGATTCAGGAAATAACATCCTGCAATCATTACACTGCTGGGGTATCTTGATTGTACATGATCTTTTCAGCTAATCGTGACATGTATCCTGTTAATTGAGATGAATTTTCCTTGAACCAGGCATTCTCTGGAATTGTAGAGTCAGAATGCTGGGAGCTGTAGCCCTAGCACACCTGGGTAACACTTGGTAGGGCACAATCAATCCAGAATCCAATGGTCATTTCAGGACAAACCCAGCCGGAATCAGCAGTGCTGGACTTTAAGACCAGATTTCTTTCACATATTCGGATCATGTTGATCATATTATCCTTTCATTCTTGGTGATTTTATGGGCCAGGTCTCTCCACATCTTCTGATCTTTTACTATTTCTTTGAGGTTTTTTTAATGCTCTGGCTGGTGTCAGCTTTGATGGTGTCCTGCCACTGTGTTCTTTGGTGGTCTGGTTTTATTTTGCCACTTTTCAAACATAATTGCTTTCTCCAACGAATTCCCCCACGTGACTTGGCCAAAATAAGACTTCACATGGTCTACCTGAAGCCTTTTCCCCAGCAGAAGACTGAACCCCTATATGTTTCTCCAGCACTTTGTTTTTTGGAAGATTTGTATATTCAGCTCTTCTGGAAAATAAACTCAATTGTTTCTATCCATTGCAGTGTTTATATCTATAGAAGAAAAGGGAGCTAGGAGTTTTTGGAAGCCAACTTGATCCTTAATGAGACCTTTTCAAGGAGTTCCATGTAAGGCAAAGGGATTATGGGGACTTGCTGCAAGGCAGAGAACATACATTTGGAAAGGCACTGTTGTAAAAATGTATATTAATAAAATAATTGCTGGGACACTTACCGTATTTTTTGGAGTATAAGACGCACCTTAGTTTTTGGGGAGGAAAATAGGGGGAGTGGAATTCTGCCTACCATGTATTCATCTGGCTAGTACTTAGCCTGGTCACCTTCAGCACATTCGTTGGTCCGCTGGTTTTGAGGTTGGGGCTGGTTGGGGTTGTGTTTCCAAAGCACAGCTGATTCTCAGAGGGAGAAGCAATTAGAACATCAGGCAAAGCATGGAAGATCGCTTAGCTCATGTTGGGGCTGAAAAACAGCTTCTAAAGCACAGCTGATCCTCGGAGGGAGCTCCAGTGACTAAAGCAAGCAAAGCGCTGATGGGGTAAGAGAAGGCGTCAGCTGTTCCATTTTGGGCACTGCACGTCGAGCATTTGGAGGCTACATTCGGGGTATAAGACACACCCATATTTTCAGCCTCTTTTAGGAGGGAAAAAAGTGTGTCTTATACTCCAAAAAATACGGTATATGATTGGTAAAGGAATTCTTTCAAGGAGGCATTTGAGACTGGTGAATATAGTGACAGAATCAGGACAGAATGGTGAGTCTGGGGCTTGTCTAAAACCAGTGATGGATTGTATATAAATTGATGAATTGAATTCTAATCAAGGAAGAGTTTTGAGTCAGTAGGAAACCTAATCTAGGCTTAGAAATATAGCCAGTACTGGCTTTCTATGAATCACATCTATATTTGTGAAAGATTTGGAACTGACATTGTCCCCATTTATTATTTATTAACAAGATTTATAAGGCTGCTCAACTCAAAAAGTGTGACCTGGGGCAGCATACAGCATAAAAAAACAATAAATCAACCCCTACCGCAAAACCTTATAATACTAAACATGTACAATATATAATTTTTTATAAATGGTGACCAGGCAATAGAACAATTTGACCAAAAGGAAGGACACTTTCATTCAACTAGAATTCACCAAGAATTAGAGCCTGTCATATTTCAAGTGGGGGGGGGTCAATCCATAAATTATAATCAATTATTTTGGTTGGAGTGATTTCTACTAATTGTTTTTCATAATATATTATTACACCCATTTTTATTCATTTGTATTAGTGTTAATGGATCATTAAACAACTCAACCCAGAGTTCTCACTTGAGGCACAAATAATCAGCCTCAAATTATCAAATTTAAGCCTGGACACATTGCCTGAAGATCCAGTTCTCTGGAAAAGACTCTAACACTAGGAAAGCTGGAAGGAAGGAAGGAGAAGAAGAGGACAATCACAGCAAAGTAGATGGACTCAGTTTTTACTGAGTGCACCCACGGGAGATTTGAAAGAGTAGGCTGGGGATAGATTGCCATGGAGAAAAATCTATTTATATGGTTCCTAGGAGTCAAAAAATGACTTGATGGCACATAATCAATCAACTAGTTTCTAGTTTGCTCCTGGAAAATACTCCAAGTGCTGTTTTATAATAAACATGTAACCATAATAAAGTCCTAGACATTTAGGATCAAGTTATTTAGAGCTATCTCTTCCCACGCTGTTTTTTATTATTTAGTATCTTTATTTTTTTAACAATCTTAAAGAAAACTAAACAAAAATGCTAAGAAGGAAAAGAAAAAAGAAATTATCTACTGAATTACCAATGAATTTACTTCTACAATATGAACAATACTATATCATAGACTATCTGCCATAGTAACACATATTGCTGCTTTCTTTGATTAGTAGAAGATATTGCCTTTTGCAAAATATATCACAAATTTATCCTTCCACATTTTATTCAACAGCCAGAGCTTCACCTTATATTCTACTGTCTCCAAACTAAGTTACACGTCTCCGTTCTAGCAGATTGTCTCAAACTAAATATTTTAGTTGGCCCCTGCACTATCATTTCAGTAATATATTTATTGCCTTGCTGTAAAAATATTTAATTTTTTTCAAAATAATCAATTATGAAATAATATTTTAGTTTGGCTTTTATTTTGTTAACTTTATTCTATAATTGTATATTTTAATCTGGAAGCTAAAGCTTTTAAATTAAATGGCAGTAAGTTTATTGGGAAGTATTTTCCAGCTTTAATAAAGATAACTCTCAGATGCAGAGCCATATCTGAGGGCACACATAGGCGTTGCCCTATGTCAGCTCTAGCATGCATGTGTGCTCTGGCCAGCTGATTGTCGGCCTTCCGGAGGGCAGGAGGGGCCATCTTCGCCCTCCTCAGGCTTCAGGAAAGCCTCCAGAGCCTGTGGATGGTGAAAAACGAACCCAACAGGCCCACCGGAAGTTCATTTCCAAACTTCCTGAATCCTGGGGAGAACGAAAAATGGCCCAATGGTCCTACCAGAAGTCCAGAGGCCTCAGTGAGGCCTGCGCACATGTGGCAGGGGGCAGCATGGGAGGTGGTGGTTGTACACACGTGCACAGGAGAAGGGCATTGCGCTATGGGTGTGGGCACGCGTGGGCACAATCCCCCTGCGCTCTCCCCGCTTTTGGCACACAATGGCAAAAAGGTTAACCATCACCAATATAGAGGTTCTACTCATTCAGAAGATACCAATTTGGTTAAGGCACCAGGCCAGAAACCAGGAGACTGTGACTTCTAGTTCTGCTTTAGGTATGAAGGCAGCTACATGACCTTGGTGACTCTCACCCACCTCTAAGGAAGAAGGCAATGGAAAACCGCTTGTGAAAACTTTCCAAGAAAACTTCAGGGACTGATCGAGGGGGCCACCAGAAGACATTGATTTAAAGGTGCTCACACATGCATACCATTGAAGAAAATGAGGACTATAGTGTATTGTATAGCAAACCAAATGAAGTAGGAAAGAGGGGGGGGATTTAATATGTCCAAAGGAGTTCAAGATGCAGTACTGAAGTCAGTGGTGGGTTGCTCCCGGTTCTTAGCTGTACGGGAGAACCGTTAGTGGCGACCAGTGCTGTGGAGTCGGAGTCGAGGAGTCGGAGTCGGAGGAAATTTTGGGTCCCTGGAGTCGGAGTCGGAAGTACAAAAAACTGAGCAGTCAGAGTCGGAACATTTATCTACCGACTCCACAGCCCTGGTTTCGACGATCACCTAATAGGGAACCAGTTCTTCCCGACGTTGAGATTGGGCCACCCGCCCACCTGGGCTCCTTTCTACTCTTTATCTTCTCAGCTAATTAGTATGGCAGAGTGTATTGCTGTGGGAATCAGCTGTGCTCTCCCCAGTAGAAATGGGGAAGTGTACAGTTTTTGTAAAGTGTGCACGCGCTTGCAGTGCTTGTTTGGCACGCACACAAAACGCGCGATGACCGAACCGGTAGTAAAACTGGGAGGAATCCACCACTGACTGAAGTGATATTGTCACTGATGAATCTTAATTAAGTGTGTATGCTTTTCCAACCTTCTCTATACCCATGGATTATCCATTTGGCTACAATCCAGTTGCATACCCTATTATAATTTCAACAGTCATGAAATAGCCTGCTGACTCCCCTCTTGTTCTCATCTCTTTCTTTAAATCAATTACATATGTTTAACAAGAACAAATGTGTGCACTAGCCATACAAATATGCTCTAAAAGCAAACCAACAAATTAAGGACTTCCTTACTTGCTCTTTATGATCTTAAGTAACCTTCAAAAAGCATTTATCTGCCATCAGCTGTTCTTTCTTAAAAAAACTGTGATGACAAACTGATTTAGCAAATGCGCACACTTAAAATCTGTGTTTACAGAATGAACTCGTAAATTCATCCCATAGGGTTTGATAAACTATCTTGAAAGCAAACACACAAACACAGTCACCATCTTTAGATAGCAGTACTTACAATACATAGAGTAATTATAAATGCTTAGATGAAGTTATTCAGTCTTATTGTTCCACTGAATTAAGGAATATGCTTTTCAAACACATCTTGCCTGAATATGGTTCAGGACACACAATTTAAGCTCATCTGGCATCTTTTTGTTACTAGCATTTTTTTCACAATTGCCAGCAACTTTTATGAAAATTTCCTCTAAATTTCTATAGTATACAAAGTGATAACAGTCGAGCACTCAGAATGATGAATCCCTCTCCATATACTAACCTATCTCTCCAGGTTACTCTTAGTCGAAGTTGAAGCAACAGTATTTTCAACAGTTAGCAAATGCATACAAGCTACTTAGATTGCCTCAGGATGCAATTATACTATGCCGATAGACATAAATAATTAAACTCATTCCTGATAGAAACAAAGAATAACAAACTAATTGTATAGAATTTTCTGTGCCAACAATTACCTATCTCTGGACAGAAGGAGCAACTTTTTCTTCACCACTACACTGAGAATCCCAATGGTAATGTAGCCTGAGACAGTGAACTGTAACAAACAGGGTATGTCCTGTTTAAGAGGGTCCAAGCAAAACAAAACAAAAAAATCACTCATAAATCAAATATAGGAGCATGTGCCAATACAGTAAGCACAGGTAATCCTTGACTTACAACTATTGATTTAGTGACTGTTCAAAATTAGAATGGCATTTAAAAAGTGATTTATCACTGATCCTCACACTTATGTACACTGAGAGCTTATGACTGTATGTACACTTATGTTTGTAGGTATAATGAGACCCTATGCCCAAGAGCCAAATTCCTCATTTGTCCAATCACACTTGGCCAATAAAGAAGTCTGTTGTTCTGTTCTGTTCTATTCCCATTCCATTCCTTGCACTTATGATCTCTGTAGTATCCCCACTGTAAAATAATCAAAATTTGGTGCTTAGCAACCAACCATGTATTTCTGATGGTTGCAACATCCTGGGGTTATGTATTTGCCATTTATGATTTTCCCAGCCTGATAAACAAAGTCAATGGGGACAGCTGAAGTCACTTAACAACTACAGTGACTGGCTTAACAACCATGGCAAAAAAAGGTCATAACATCAGGCATGACTCATTTAATAACCACCTTACTTAGCAACAAAATTCTGATCCCAGTTGAGTTTGTAAAATTTATGCTGTAAGATCCGCATAAAATATACTGAAAGAACTCAGAAATACAAATGAATGAGATGAAGTAGTCTTGGGCACACGAGTACAAGGCCAAGTTATTATACAAGGAATGTTTCACCAGTAGATTTCCCACCACCACCACATATAGTGCTTTTGTAACAGAATCCTCCAGTCCCTCTGCAGTTCAGTCAGCATGCATTAGCCTTGATCAGAAAACAGAGCAATTTAAAAACAATAGCAACTCTTGAGTACAGTAGACCATTACTCCCTTGAAACTCTTCCCTGCCATTTAGTAGTTCTGTGGCTTGTAGATTTTTTTTAATATTGTGCTCTGCGTACTTCATGGACTTGGAGCTTATGCCAAAGAATCTAAACTTGAGTCTGAGATTCTGGGCTTCTGGAACGTCTTTGATCCCCATGCTGTGGTCTGCATGGTGGCTTCCAGAGCTATTCATCCCCAAACGAGACCATGGCAGGAAGCTGAATCTGGTCCAAGCAATAGGTTTTAGACATACAGGTAGTCCTCGAGTTATGACCACAAGTGAGACCAAAATTTATGTTGCTACGTGAAACATCTGTTAAGTGAGTTTGCCCCATTTTACGACTTTTCTTGCTGCAGTTGGTAAGTGAATCATTGTATTTGTTAAGTTAGTAACACGGTTGTTAAGTGAATCTGGCTTCCCCGCTGATTTTTGTCAGAAGGTCGCAAAAAAAAAAAACATGACCCAGGGACACTGCAACTGTCATAGAAATGAGTCAGTTGCCAGGCATCTGCATTTCGATTATGTGACAATGTGGTTGCTGCAACGGTCGTAAATGTGAAAAATGGTCATAACTCATTTTTTTCAAGACTTGTTATGAAGACACTGGTTATAGGGAGACTCATGCAAAAGGAAAAAGGAACTACTGTTTTCTATGTCCAAGGGAGGAGTCCCATATACTGTAGGTAGTCCTCCATTTATAACTATTTTTTATGACTATTCAAAGTTACAATGGCACTGAAACAAGTTGCTTGTGACTGTTTTCACAATGGTTGCAGCATCCCCGTGTTCAAGTGATCAAAATTCGGATGCTTGGCCACTGGTTCATATTTATGATGATTGCAGTCTCCCACATTTATGTGATCACATTTTACAACCTTTTAAACCTGAGATAACTTTGTCATTTTTCTTTTTACTGGCCCATATTAAAAATGAAATTCTGTTGCCTGCTCTCAAGAGAAAGTATATACCATATTTTTCTGAGTATAAGACGCACCTTTTCTCCCCCTAATTGGGGCTGATAATTTGGGTGCATCTTAT
>JANHFT010003459.1:50833-71188 GCA_032467955.1 Pseudoxenodon macrops
TGCCAACCTAGCAGTTCGAAAGCACATAAAAAATGCAAGTAGAAAAATAGAGACCACCTTTGGTGGGAAGGTAACAGTGTTCCGTGCACCTTCGGCGTTGAGTCATGCCAGCCACATGACCACGGAGACATCTTCGGACAGCACTGGCTTTGAAAAGGAGATGAGCACCGCCCCCTAGAGTCGGAAACGACTAGCACATATGTGTGAGAACACCTTTATCTTTACCTTTAACACTTATGGAAATGTTTAATGTCAGCTTTCCATCAAATATCAAGCTATGTTCATGAAGATTTTTTTTTTTTTTACTTTAGAAACATTCTGTGCTCTCTTACAATATTTGTAACCTTTCTTCCAGGAGAGGAGATTTGGAACCTCTAGGCTTCCACCCGCCGGACTCAGCAATTAACTAAAAAGACATATGATGAACCGTGAAAAGGATCAGACTACAAAAATCTGAGTAAACATTTAGCAGGAAAAAAAAAGGACAAGAGTGTTTGTTTATCTACAAGGCTAAAGCATTCCAAATATATGGCGCCATATCTAACCAATAAGATAAAATTATTGGCCTTGAAATTTGAAATGTCATTATATGTACATTATATAAACAAAAATGAATAAATACAGTAAGAAAAAGAAACTGCAATAAAAGTAACCCAATATTGGTGAGTTAAGAAATAAAACAAGAACTGAAAAACATAAGGTTAGTAGGAAAAGATCCAACTGAAAGGTTTTTCAATGAGCAATGGGGAGGTTATAAAAGGAGGGAGCAATTTAAAGAATGGCAGCACAGCAACATGTAGCATAATGTTTAGCCAAAAGATTTGGCTAATGTATGTAGTTAACCAGACATAATGGCTTATATGTAATGTTAAGTCATAATGGGTGGGTTTATATATCATGCTAAGCAAGAAACAAGCATCTCATTGACATTTTATTTAATTTATTTATTTTATTAAACTTTTATGCCACCCATCTCCCCTTTAAGGTGACTTTGGAGCAGTTATGAGTAAATTCATGAAGTGCATTTTTCTGAATTCTGCCCTTCATCCCAGTTTAACATTTAACTACTCAAATATTTTCCCAGTCATACTGAAAAAAATTATGTCAGCTATCTCTCATGTGTCAGAACTACTAAAGTCACCTAATCCGGTGCAAAACTGCTACTTAGCAACATGGATTGCTTGTGAGAAGGTCACCATTACAGGACAGAAATGAGCATCTATAACCCAAAGAGTTTTAAATTTTTGATGTTTTTTTTAATGAAATACACTTTATCTAAAAACTGCAATTTTCATCTCAAATATACTAATCGTACAACAACAGTTCTCAAGAAAGGAAGGGAAAATGTCACTTCTGGGATTCTTTCTGCCACATAATAATAGGTCAGCTCCAGATCTTGTATCTAGAAAAAGAGGATAGTGTCTAGAACATAGCAACTCCCAGGATTTCAAGCTGCTGCCCAACTGCTTCGATACATTGGGGCAATTTCTCCGTTCACAACTGGATGCAGCCAATTTTTGGTACTAGATATTATACTACATACTAGATATAAGCTTCTCTCACATCATACCACATCCCACTTTGTTCTGCTTTAGGGAAGTTCTTCTGGTAGCTGAAATATTCCGAGCTCTTGATATAATTTCTTCCTAACAATTGAAACACATTTATTTATCATATTTATACAATACCGTATCGCAATACTGAATTAATTATGTTATCATATTCACACACATTTGCCTATTAAGCAGACACTCTTCGTGTTTTTCATCTCATGGAAATGTTTCTATGCAGTATACCTGCCAATTCCTGAAGGTTGGGCCTTCTGCTTCTTTTATACTTTTAACTGAAGCCATATATACATGGACTGATAGATATATTATTATTCTTTGTTTATGTGATGGTGAAGCTGAGTCAAGACTCAGGGTTAGCTAAAATAGAAAGAACATAGCAAAAGCAGTCAAAGGCAGAAGCAAAAGTTGAATTGATATTCCTATACCAAAACTTCTCATCTCTGTCCTAGTGTCCCTTTTTATTCATATCCAGTTCATAAATTCATATCATGTTTATACTTTTATTGACAAAATAAATAAATAATTAAAATAAACTTGTTTTGACCTAGATCATGAGTGCTGTGTACACACTTACTAAATTAGTTATAAAAGTGCTATCTTAAAAATGTACCGCTGACATATGGCATCTTTCATAACTGGTCAAGGCTAGCTGAGGTTGCTGGAAGATTTGACCCTCAAATGTGCTAAGCTATATTTTACTTGCTCTGTTAAATATTACTATGTTCAATTGCACAGTAGCAATATTTAATGATCAGACTTGTATTATTGTTTAACACATGTAAATAACTTGCATGGCAACCTTGATTCTTGGTGATTAAAATGCTATTTGAATTATTTAAATTGTTTTCATACTAATAAATACAATATTTTAGGCGAAGAACAACTATAAATATTGGATGAGAAAAAAGACAGTCCAGAGAATGCTTAGGAAAACAACCTGAAAGTTGAATCCTAGAGACATTAAATTTTAAAATATGATGATATATGTGAGATGGGGGAGAGAAGAGTTGGCAAGAGAAATGGTCTTCAGATTTCAATCTTTGATTGATAAGATAAGAGCAATGTTTGTTTTTCTGTTCCATGTGGGATATTTTAATTCAAACAAGAAGTGAGGAAATACTGTGGCAAGCTAGTACGATAATTGTTTCTTATTTGAGGGCTAAATAATTAACCGCACCAAATGATAAATACACCATTTTTATACCAATGTTATTTTCTTTCTTACAGTAGCTCTCTTCCTGATAGTAGGTGAAGTGGGGGAGGTTATATTTTCCTCCCCTTGGCCAATTGTTTTAAGCATTTATTTTAAAGCTTTATGTAGCAATAATATTGTATGAGCAGAAAGACTCTTTCCTTTTCCTTTCTTTACTCTCTTTTTATTTTGTCCAACTCTCCACAATCTTTCCCCTCTCTTCTCTTCCTAATGAATGCCCAGGTAATCCTTTGCTTACTTCAGGAGAATACAAGTGTTGTACCATTTCATCACATCCAGGCAGTGGTGAAATCCAAAAATTTTCCCTACCGGTTCTGTGGGCATGGCTTGGTCATGTGACTGGGTGGGCGTGGCCAACTTGATTGGTTTCACCCTTAGGAAATTTCTCCTTAGTCCAACTCATAATAAAATAGCACTAAGGAGAAATTTCATAAGAGTGAGACCAATCTAATAATGGAATAACTTGCCATCACTAGAGGCTTTCAAAAACAGTGAGGGAAGTACATCCCAAAAGGACAGTGTCAGGAACCACTAAAACAATGCAAAAAACTTAAAATAGCCACACACCCTTTTTAGAAAGCAAACGCAGCAGCTGAGAGGGAAACTAAGAGCAGCTGCTCAGGCTAATTGAATACCTGGGTGTGCTGCAAAAGCCATTAACCCTCTCCAACTCCATGTTCTCTATGTTCTAAATTGGGTGCTTCACAGCAGAAGCAATACAGCTGGCTGGACCACATATGCATTAAATTCACAGCCTGTATGATCAAGCTGCATTATTGTCCACTCCTGTATCTTTCCCCCAGGAAGAAGCAAGAAGTAACCAACACTGCAGCAGCTATAAAAGGTCTTGGGAAACTCCAGGGAGTATCAACTGATCACAGAAATGTTACTTAATACTCTTGATAATAAAAAATTAGTTAAAAAAAAGAAAATGTTTGTAATCTTGTCCTTCTTCCTGGAGGGAAGAGGTTAATCCCATCCCTACATGGGTGATTGATGGGTTCCCCTGCCCTAATCATGTGAGTTTCTGTTGTTTATTGACTTGATTCAGCGTGTAGTGGCTGCATTCCAGCTGCAACTGTTAACGAGCTATTAACTGAAGGGAGAGAGAGAGAGAAATCCTCTCTTGCGCTTTATTTTTAACCGGTTCTTCGAACTGCCTAAGCAATTTACTAACGGTTCGGGCGAACCAGTGAGAACCAGCTGGATTTCACCTGTGCATCCAGGATTCGAGAGGCTGCCACAAACATGAGGAGGTCAACTTATTTTCCAAAGCACCAGAGTGCAGGACAAGAAACAATGGATGGAAACTAGTAAAGGAGAGAAGCCACCTGGTGGAACAGCTTGCCTACTGAAGTTGTGGCTGTCCATCACTGGAGGTTTTTAAGAAGAGATTAGACAGTCACTTATCTGAAATGATATAGTAGGGGTGTCAAACTCGTTTCCCATGGGCTGCATACATCACGTACTGGCCATGCCCACCCCCGTTTTAGCGAAGGGGGAATAGTTGCGATACATCATGAGACAACAACATGACACCACGAGTTTGACACCCCTGTGGTATAGGGTCTGATTGAGCAGGGGGTTGGACTAGAAGACCTCAAAGATCCTTCAATGTCTATTCTGATTGAAGCCTACATCCTATATCTATACAAGAAGATAAAAGAATTATTACTTTTATTACGTGAAGTTTATGTTCATTTTTTCCTCTTTCCAGGTTACTTGCTTATTTCTATAAATGTTGACCTAAGGCAATCCTCCCACTGACTTGAATTCGAAGTGGCCTTTTTGTTGAAAGGTATGTTACCCTGAGTAGTAAAATTATGGGTCACTTACAAAATGTTGGAGACTTTTTTTTTTTAATCCTCCGGAAGACAGATGGAACCATGATGGGACAGATGCAGATGTGTCTATATGCATGTCTGTCTTTTGTAAAAAAATGTCAAGCCAACAGAGAGAAGGAGCTGTATAGTGTGACATACTTTGTGAGCAAAATGCACCTGCTGTCTTTGTGCAAAACACACACGTTTCTAGGGCAAATGTCTTAGGTTCTTCCCTACTGCCTTATGCCTAATGATACCAGCTTTTATTATCCAATTTAGTTCCTGTCCTCACACTAAATTCTCCATGTCTCCTATAGCCACACATAGAGGCTGCCCTATTGCTCCTTATCAAACATCACCCTTCTAACTTGTCTTTGCCGATCTAAATCCTGACTGTGGTCCAGCAGTTGGTGAAGGAAAAGCACTGCTTATACCGCAGGTGATTAGTATCGTTCCCCTTGTTTCTTTGAGCACTGCAAGAGCCCACCTGCTGTCTCTTGTCATATCAGATTCACATCACTGGTAAAGTTTTGCAAACTATAATCCAGCCACCAACTGTGTAGCCAGTCAGTTAACCCTTTGTGTTGCAGAAAGAACAATACAGCGGCATTGCTGGTATCATTACTATAATTAGAGATTTGACTGTCTCCCAGGCCTCCCTGGTGTCCAAGAGATAATAAGTGATTGCATTTAATATTTATTTATTTCATTTATTACAGTGGTCTGCATGCTGCCTACATATTGGACTCTAGGTGGCTTAAATTATTAAAGCAATAAAATTATAATGCATATAGTAAAACCGCAAACAAAACCAAATCTTTCCTCACCAAAGGACTCTTTCTATCTCCCTATTTCTATCCACCCGGCTTTCTAAATACCAGAAAGGGCAAGGGGGGTGGAGGGAACATTCAAACTCAGAGGGAAAGGTTGTTCCATACTACTGTGGCTACTATTGAGAAAACCATTTTATAGGCTCCTGTTCCTTTGGCTTCTCAGCAGGTGAATTCTTACAGCACCCCTTCCCAGTTAGAATGTGCTGTTCAGCCAGATTCCACTTGAAACAGGAAGCCCTGAAGATAACAAGGGCACAAACTACAAAGAGTTTTATAGATAAATACCACAACCATGAATGAGGCCCCAAACTCTGCTGGCAACAGTGCAGCTCCCACAATGGAGGTGTTATTCTATTGGCAATAGCACTTAAACTTATATACCACTTTACAGCCCTCTCTAAGTGGTTTACAGAGTCAGCATATTGCCCTTAACAATCTGGGTCCTCATTTTACCCACCTCGGCTGAGTCAACTTTGAACCAGTGAGATTTGAACTGCCAAACTGCAGCTAGCAGTCAGCTGAAGTAGCCTGCAGTGCTGCACTCTAACCACTGTGCCACCTCGGCTCTAATGAAATAGAATGAACAATGAAAACAAGGACTAGGGTTGACATGATAAAAAGTGTTCCAATATTTGAGGGGCTCCTACAAAGACGAAGGGAGTCAAACTATTTTCCAAAGTACCAAAAGGCAAGATGAGAAACAATGGATGGAAACTAACCAAGGACAGAAACAACCTAGAACTAAGGAGAAATCTCCTAACGTTGGGAGCAATCAGCCAATGGAACAACTTGCCTTCAGTAGTTGTGGATGTAGAAGTCTGAAGAGTGGTCAAGGGTTCATCTTGCCTAGATGCTGAACAATAAGGTTTTCACTCTTCCCCTTTTCCTCTAGACTGCAGCCAGGAGGAAAGGCAAACAGATTTCAACATTTCAAGTGGACCATTTTAGACTCCAAATTGTGAAATTCTAGGGTTTAAATCTTAGGTTGGCTTTTGGAAAGAAGCCAGTTGTGTAATTGAGGTTAGTTTGGCAGACTGGGGTGATGTCAAAGGCTATATTTCTTTTCTTTAAAATAGAAGTGAAAGTTTTTTGTTGGCGGCTGGAGTCAAAATCTGGTTCGGGGTTTTTAAAACAAAGCAGAAGAAAGCTTATGCTGTCAATCAGCGACATTTACTTTCTGAAGACTTTTGAGTTTCTGGGCTGCTTCGATCCGTTCTGGATAATAGCCGTTTTCACAAACATATGGAAATGGATGGCTTTTCCTTTGTAGCAGTTTAACTGTGCATTACAATCAAAGTACTCTGTTTCCCTGAAAATAAGACCTCCCCAGATAATAAGCCCAATCAGGTTTTTGAGCACATGCACTAAAATAAGCCGTCCCCTGAAAATAAGCCCTCCCCAAAACACAACGTGACAACCCTCGCCACCTCCTGCACCTCAAAAATAATAAGACCTCCCTTAAAATAAGGCCAAGCGCTTATTTCAGGGGTCAAAAGAAAATAAGACCCTGTCTTATTTTCGGGGAAATATGGCATCATGGAGCAAACTACAGATTTGGGCAAAACAATTCTTTGTGTGTGTGTGTGTGTGTGTGTGTGTGTGTGTCAGCTTGGAATGTCAAACAAATCCCTTCCAATGCAGAAGAGGAGAAAGTAGCAACGGAGCGTTCAGCTAGGGATCTACTGGTCTGGAAGGGAATCTTCTCGGTCCTTCCTGGTTTGGGTGAAAAGCATGTTCTCCCTGGGATTGGCAGCTGTTTCCTCGATGGGGCATGTGACGAACCTGCCCCAAGTGATGCAGCTGCCCAGCGGAAGCTGGGCAAAGTCTTGTGGGGTGTGATGCTGTTCTTTGCTATAATTAGTAAGTGAGGCATTGCAGCCAAAGATTCAGACTTGCATTGCCATAGAATAGAAATATTGGGTGGCTAGCAGTGGTGGGTTCTACTTACCTTGCCTACCGGTTCGGAGTTGTGCAGGAAGTGCACAGGCACATGTGCTTGCTATGCGCGCATGTCCTCATCATATCTGGGTGAAAACCCTCTGCACATGCACAAAAGGCTCTGTGCATGCGCAAAAGGCTGATTTTCATCTGGAGCACCATTTTTCGGCCGGAGGACTGGTTCGGGGGCATGTCCAGCCAGCCATCACTGCCGGTTTGGGGAGCAGGGGGGAATTCCCGCTACTGGTCTGAACCGGGAAGAACCCACCTCTGGTGGTCAGGAAAATTGCAAAGACCCTGAAAGACCTCTGAGCCAACTGGAAACCCCAGATGTGCCAGGTTCAAAGAGATATTTGTCGGCTTCTAACAAGGGACTCTTGTTTTCAGGTGTTCACACACTCTCAAGTTTCTATGATGCATATGGCTTGTTAGATCAGAGTTGTACAGACACCCACTACTGACATGATATAAGTATTCCAGTATTTGAGGGCCTGCCACAAAGAGGAAGGGGATCAATTTAGTTTCCAAAGCACCAGAGGGCAGGACAAGAAACAATGGATGGAAAGGAGAGGAGCAACCTGGAGTTAAAAGAGAAACTTCCTAACAGTGAGGACAATTAACCCAGGGAACAGCTTGCCTCCAGAAGCTTCATCCCTGGAGGCTTTTAAGAAGAGACTGGACAGTCACTTATCTGAAATAGTATAGGCCAGGGGTGTCAAACTCAAGGCCTGTAGGCTGGATCTGGCCCATGGAGTGCTTAGATCTAGCCCATGGGGCCACCCTGAAAACACCGAAAGACCTGCCCATGGGGTCTCTTCCAGCTAAAATAGCCTCCCTGAGCTCCGGTTTTGCTGGCAGAGGGCTGCAGGAGGCCATCGTGGCCAAAACCGGAGCCCTGACGAGTGACATTGAGCTGGCCACTCCGACCCCCCAGGTCAAACACAACCCTGATGCAACCCTCAATGACATCGAGTTTGACACCCCTGATATAAGGGTTCCTGCTTGAACAGGGGCTGGACTAGAAGACCTCCAAGGTCCCTTCCAGCTCCATTCTGATTGATTGACTGAGATTGCATCCTTCCTGACTACAGAATTTTTAGATGAAGGTAAACAACAGATAGAAGAAGTAAGGAAATTGAGATTAGGGGTCCTCTCCAACCTGAAGTCCCCTTATGCTTCTGGGCCAGAGGTGGGTTCCTAATGGTTCAGTCCAGTTCTACCAAACTGTTAGTAATTTACCGACACAGTTCTACTGAACCGTTAGGAACCCGGGCCTGCCACACCCCCGAGTTGGTTCTTTCGGTGGCACCAAAATCTTGGATTTTACTTCTGTGCATGTGCAGAAGCTTTTGTAAAGCACTGTGCATGCACAAGCGCAAAGCATGCACGTGGCCACAGCACGTCCCTGAGCGAACCGGCAGGAACAAGATTTAGAACCCACCTCTGTTCTGGGTTCTGTCTTCTATAAATCCGTAGCAGCATAGACCACCTGCAATGAAGCGTCCAAAAACTACCTGTGACAAACTGTCTTGTTGCTCTGCCAAATATTGTGTTTGCTTTCCTCACTTCCTCAAAACATTTGCAAAAAAAAAAAAAGGTACAGAGAGCTGTCATATGCGGAGGCTGAGTTTGGTCAACTGGGTACATCAAACACTTTTATAGCACCAGGCCGGTTTAAAATAGCCTAATGAAATAGTCATGAGTAATCCACCAAAGTGAGTCTTTTCCATACTGCTGACCTATAAACACTCTCCTGAAGCGGATTCCAGAGTGAACTTCTCAGACAGAAGGAGTTAGAGGCATCTTCTGCCCTCTGACCTTTTGAAGCAACAACAAGCCAGATTGTTGCTCATTCATTCCGAGGTCGGCCGTTTCCTTCTCCTCCTTCCTCCAGTTAGTTTGAAGATGATTAACTGTGGGAATTAGGAAAAAGGGTTCCAGGATTTTTTTCTCTGAACTCACTAGATTTTGTTAAGGCTGCAGTCTCTGTACTAGTCTGGCTACATCTCCGTGAGAAGACAAGGGGCAGAGAAGAAGACAGCAGTTGAAAGCCCTCTTAGAAACCTGCTTAACCAGACCTTCCCTTCCACTAGTTGTCCTTTGGGAAGGACCCAGTGGTGGGATTCAAATTTTTAAACAACCGGTTCTGTGGGCATGGCTTATTTGGGGGTGTGGCTTGGTGGGCATGTGACTGGGTGGGCTTGGCTAGCTGGTCATGTGACCGGGTAGGCGTGGCTCCGTGCATAGGGACTACTCAGAGGGCTGAAAAATGTGACTTATGACCGGTCATCGCACTTTTGACCAGTCCTCACACAAACCCTTCCCCTTTAAGAAAGTCAAGCAAAGAAAAAAAAGTACCAGCAAAGAAAAAAAAACCTCAGAGAAGCTCAGGCGACAGTAAGTCAAGGGCTACTGCCAAGAATGCAATAAGGGTTAACGGAGAAGCAGTTTCTGTAAGCATGGCAATAAAGATTAGGTTAGAAACAACACCAGAATGTTGTCAGAATTTACCATGTAAAGTGGAAAAAAACAAAAGATTTCTTCTAACAACAGAACTACTTAGAAAGTTAACAACCAGTTATATCGAACCTGTCGGAACCTGTTAGAATCCCACCCCTGGAAGGAACCCCAGAAATGGCTACTTCTGTTCCAGAAATATTTATCTCTGTGTGATGGTTGACTGGTAGGTTCTGTCTCCTCGGAGAACAGATGTAATGAAAATGAATTTGGAAGCCAATTAAACGTAATCAGCGAAAGTTCCCGTGATCAAGGCAGCAGCTTTTGCTGCTGCAATATTGATTCCTTTCTATTTTTCCAAACGTGTTTCATTTTATTTATTTATTTGGCAAGGCTGCCAACAGCTGTTTACAAGGGATAAATCTGGGGATGGGGCCCGGTACCACCCTGCAAACCCTTTACGTGAGAAGGCAGCGCAACCTGGCAAATGCGAAAAATCCAACTTTTTTTTTATTATAAATAATCAAGTCAGATTAGCTTCCTGGGCTGCTTCAACAAGGTTTTTTAAGCAGATTTACGGGGGAGGAAAAGCTTGACCTGTTTTTGGATGGGATTCTGCTACCTTGACTGGTCTGGGTGTTCAGTGGCACGCGGCTTCTCCTTTCATCCTCTGCTGGTGCCAGAAACTTGCTTTTGGTTTTCATTTTCAAGGAGAAACCTGGGAAACCAAGAAAAGGGCTGGGATAGCCTTTTCCTACCGATGCACCTGATCCTTACGTTGCTTTACTTCTGTAGGCTGACTTTTGTCTTTCTAATTTTTGATGCTCAGGGATTCCTCCACATCAGGGGTGGGTCCTAACTTACCTCGCTGCCGGTTCGCTTCCTCCCGTGCTGCATGGCCATGCCTCATGGGCTCGTGCATGCTTCACGTGCATGCACAGTGCAAAGAAATGACACAAAAAAAGGAAAAACAAGATGGCGACACATGCGCAGTGCCGGAAACTTGGCTTTTGCACATGTGCAGAAGAAAAAAACCTGGGGGGAAATCCCCCCCCAAATAAAAAAAGATGGTGGCGTCCACAGACCAGAACCAGTTCCATGACATCACACTGATGTCACCAGCGGCTTACTCCCTACTCTATAGAACCGGTCCGAACCAGTAGGAACCCACCTCTGCTCCATATGGTTCTCAGAAATGACAGCCATTGCATCTTCCAGAGCCCCTCTGATAAAAAAAGCAATCCTTTCCTGTGATCTTGGGACGCTTGAAATGCGCATTAGATATTCTTTGTCCGGCGTGGACATTATCACTTCCGCTGCCATTTTTTAAAAATATGAAGTACGTGTATATTTTGGACTCTCCCTTTTTCTGTGGGATTTGAAGGGCTACCTTGGTCATTTGTGATGCCTCTCCTGGTGGTGAAAAATGGCTGCAGTGGCTGAAGGAGAAGCAAAAAATGGAGATGTCTTTCTTTTCGGTTCTCTAAGAAGTGATTCTTTTCTTGGTGGTGCTTCCTTCAGCACATGGGGAAATTGCAGCCCTGGAACTTTTCATCAGGCATAGCTTTGCCTCAAAAATGTTCTAAAACAGGAGATTCCCCTTCCCTCATTTTTTTTAAAGGAGAAGAGTAGATAGTTTGGAAGGTTGAGATGGTTGTTATTCACACAAAATGGCTGCCGTAACAAGTAGGCCTAGTCACAAAGTTCACTTCAAGTCAAAGTGGTGGGATGCTTTTTAGCATTCCCGGTTGCTTTTGACTCTGCTATCCTTTGTCACATGTCTTTCCTGGTCTTTCTTCTTCTTCTGGGCAACAGGATATATATATATATGTTTAAACAGGGCGCAACCATCTGCCATTTTTATTTTCCCTATATACCCAGGTTTATTTGGGAAACAAATAAATTGATGGTTCCTTGATTAAGAGCATCTGATCCTCCCCTAAGATGACTGCTGAATGTTAGGAATATTTTTCTCTCCTGCTGACTATTTGCTGATTCTGCTGCCAAAGCTGGGTTGTGTTTTTTTAGCAGTAGTGATCCCTGTATTTGAATGGCCAAAGACAACTTTTGTATGACCATGAACCCACCTAGGAAGAGATATCTAGAAGATTGCAGATCCCAATAGGAGCAACTGGAAAGTCAGGTCAAAATCTATTCTTTTCCTCTTGGCAGAAAGCATCTGTGCTGTTTCCCATTTGGGCAGATAATCTGCTGGCCTACTAGTGCTTGTGAGGAGTTGCACTTACCCTCCAAGATGTCCAGATACAGAGGAGAGGAAAGGAGAAGAGAGGAGTGTGCATGGTGCTGTACTGCCTTCAGATCCATCCTGTGGTCCATATCCACCAACTACATATTTAAAAAGAGCTGTATGTGCCTAGAGCCCTCCATGGATGGAAAAAAGAAAATCTACTCCAGTTAGACCCTCTTCAATCCTCTCCCAGGTGCCTATCATCTTTTACGATGTTTTCAGCACTTGCAGTTTTCACTTGTAAAACTTTGTGGCAAGTCATTTGTTTCTCAACTCCCAGGGAATCCCCAAAACTTCAAAGGCAAGGGTTTAACAACCATCTTCCATCCTGATGATCTTGAAATGTTCCTCATCAAATTGATGAAGACCTTGCGGTAAGAAAAAATAAAGGCTTCCACTCCAGTCCCTCTTCCACGCTCTTCCTCCAAGTTGTGTGCAGCTTGTCCAATAGGATGGATGCACACAATAATCTCAGCAATCGTGGCTGAGGTGAAGCCAAAAATGTGTCAAGCCATATCTTCAAGGACCTGAAACCCAGGATCCAGGAGGTAGGGTAAGATAGGAGTTCTTTCAAAGGGGAAAGCAGATCTGGAAGATAATACTAACTTCTTCTACCCCCCCAAAGTTTGGTTTTACTGTACTTTGGATATAAGGCAGGAGAAACAAATAGGCGGATATCTCAAACACAATGAATATCTGTTCGTAAAACCTCCAGGGTCATTTTTGAAATGGTGCAGAATCTTCATGTAGAAATGACTTGTGTGTGTGTGTGTGTGTGTGTAAGTGTGTGTTCCATAAACGGGTAATTGCTCTTCCGCCTGCTGCCAGTGCTGCTGAAGGAGCCCTGGCACAACAATTTATACCCTTTAGAAGGGTCAACGCTAATTTCTTTGTGTTACTTTAATTGTTGCTCATTTGTCATATAAACTTTGCATTTTACGACACAGCTGTAGATTCAGTTCCTGAGGATAGTTTCCCTGCCAGTTTAAAACCTCACTCCCATTGTTTGTGAAAAGTACTTGCTCTATTCTGTGCAAATTTGTTACTGTATATTTTATTACCTTAAATCATTAGCTTACTTGTTAAATACATTTACTCAGCCAGAAGTCTCACTGTTACAATATGCATGCTCTGGGCTTGCCAGCACCCTGTTAGGCAATGTCTCATCTCGACAACGTAGCTCTCTGTGCCCTTATTTACGATTCAGATAAGTCTCTTGTGTGGTACAGTCTTGCCGTATATATTTCCCACTATCAGTTTTATTTAGGTTTGGATGTACAATATTCCTTCATAGCCCTGCTAAATTCAAATAACAGTCCTGCGGGAAAGTTAGGTTTAAGGAAAGACATTAGTGTTGTACCTTGGTACTCGAGTGCTTTGAAACTTGTTTAATTGGTACTCGATGCATTGTGACAAGACAATTTTGTCCAGGTACTCGTTGTTTGTTTGATACTCGACGTGCAAGCTAGAAATTGTCTGTGTTGGATGTCTTGTGACTCGCCATCCTTTCCAGCTGAAACAAAGGGTCACGCAAGAGACACACAGTAGCTCTTGTTCTGTGCACATTCCCTTGCAATCTTATTGTAGCTTCTGTGGGCATTTTGTACGTTTTTGTGCTTTTCCCCCCCTCGTCAGTACAGGTAAAGTGATTTTTTTAAAATTTTATTTAATCTAAGTCTTTATTAATTTTTAGGTTTATTTCTCATGTAATGATATATACCACTCTATTTCCTATATGTTTGCTTAAAATGTGCATTGTCTTTAGTATGGAACACATTGATGTTATTTACATATTCCTATTGGGGAAAAATTGTTTGGTACTCATTGTTTTTGGTACACATCCCAACTCCAGGAACCAATTAATGATGAGCACTGAGGTACCACTCTATCAAAAGCGGGACATTGGTCAGAATTTCCCCCACCTTAACGTGTGGGCTCTATATATGTGTATGACTCAGTGTCAAGAGCAGGGGAAATTGGAGATTCAGACAGTTCAAATGATTATAAAGATGTCAATCAATCAAACAGAATAAAGCTGGAAGAGACCTTAAAGATATTCTAGTCCAACTCATACTCAAGCAGGAGACCCTATTTCAGATAGGTGGCTGTCCAGTCTTTTCTTCAAAACCTCCAGTGATGAAGCACCCACAACTTCTGAAGGCAAACCATTCCACTGGTTAATTGTCCTCACTGTTAGGAAGTTTCTTCTTAATTCCAGGTTGCTTCTCTCCTTGATTAGATTCCATCCATTGATTCTTATCCTGCCCCCTGATGCTTTGGAAAATAACTTGATCCCTTCTTCTTTGTGGCAGCCTCTTAAATACTGGAATACGGCTATCATGTCACCTCTACTCCTTCTTTTCTATAGACTGGCCATACCCGATTCCTGCAACTGTTCTTCATATGTTTTTGTCTCCAGACCTTTAAGCATCCTAATTGCTCTTCTCTGCACTTTTTCCAAAGTCTCAACGTCTTTTTTGTAATGTGGTGACCAAAACTGGATACAGGATTCCAGGGGTGGCCTTACTAAAACTTTATAAAGCCTTATTAGTAGGATTTATTGCAAGCTTAAGGCCCCTATAAGAATCTGAGCTACTAACGGTCAAGGGAAATGAGCAGGAATTAAGGTATATAAGATGGGCTGGACTTAGATCTCTTGTGGACGCACAAGAACTCATGATTGATGACACTTTTGACCCTTTCCTCAGACTCAGCCAGGCTGACTCCTACACTCAAGTGCTCAATGCTTATGGATGTTTATACTCACAATACCAAGTGACCCATCAACCGGACACATTCTCCCAACATGGTGCTTCTGATAGTAAGTACCAAGAAATAGCAGGATTGCCACATCCCAGAAGCATATGGACATTTTCCTCAAGCTCATTTCTTAGAGAGGGCTGTCTGATAAAAAACTCTAGTTTGCAAACAAGCAGCGCAGAAATGAGGGTTCAGGCCATAAACCCCATTTCCATTCTTAATTTTGACAGAAGAAGTAAGTAAGGGTGTTCTCAAAAGGTGGCTCTTTTGCTATCTTGCTGAGGAGGGACCCAGTTCTATTTTGGATATACTGCAAAAAGCAGATGAAACCATCCTTCCAACGTAGCAATTTACCATAAAATTGTCCATGGAGATTTTCAGTCATCCATGTCATGGGTATCCTAAAGATGCTTTTTTCAAAAGGCAACTGGTCTTTGTTTTCCCTTGAAGATGTTTCACTTCTCATCCCAGAAGCTTCCTCAGGGTGTGGCACCTTCTACTCTTTACGGAAGGTTGCACATCCATTTGCACTTTTCCGATGACCCTGATGGCACAGACAAACCTCCGAGTGGCCTCAACGACTCTCAGAAAGAGTACTAACGACCAGATGACTGCAAGGAATAGGAACCCTTCCATTCTCCACCATTCAGTCAGAACTGGAGAAGCTTCTTGGATGAGAAGGGAAATATCTTCAAGGAAAAACAAACTTCAGTTGCCTTTTTTTGGGGGGAAAAGGCACTTTTAGAACCGCCATAAAATTACCCAAATTGCATGGAAGTTTTTAATCTCTCCTTCACTCCTCCAGTGTGTCTTATTTTCCAAATACCAATAGCACTTAGACTTATATACTGCTTCATAGTGCTTTACACCCCTCTCTAAGCAATTTTACAGAGTCAACCTATTTCCTCCCAACAATCTGGGTCCTCATTTTACCAACCTCGGATGGATGGAAGGCTGAGTCAACCTTGAGCCTGGTGAGATTCGAACTTCCAAATTGCAGGCAGCCGGCAGTCAGCAGAAATAGCCTGCAGTACTACATTCTAGCCACTGCGCCAACATGTTCTCAAGCCATTTCTTGCCACTTACTTCAAGCCATTTACTTAAAAGCATCTTCTAGTTTGGCTGTCCTATTCAAGTGAATTTTCCCTCAGAAAGTAAAGGAAAAGCCCATCACAACAAGACTGAAGAACAAACTGAAACATAGTGCATCTCAGGAGAAAAGCACTTTGTTTCAAGCTACAGGCAAAATAGCCCTTTTTGCGGGGCTTCTTCCAAATATACTACATTTCTAGCAAGGCTGGGTGGAGAATTCTGGGAGTTGAAGTCCATACTTCTTAAAGTTCCCAAGCTTAGGAAACACTGCTGCAGGATGCCTAAAGATTGCCATAGGAAGAAACATTAAATGTTTTAAATGTTCCACCACAAGAAACCCATTTTGCTCCCTTTTTGCTCCAAGGGGGCCGGAAAAATAAGTCCATGCAGACTGTACATTTTGAACCTGATCTGTCTGCCACAAAGCTCAGGAAATATCCCAGTTGTGGCTTGGAAAGGCATTCATTGCCTCCAAGGAAAAGCTACGAGGATCTGCAACCACGCATATTTTGCCATTTCTAAATGTAAACCTGCTGAAGGTCAAAGAATAAAAGCAAGCGTGTCCTGAAACTCTCCAGGGCTTCCTCTCAGTGTGAACATGTGGCGTATAATTGCCACTGCCTCCCACCACACACCCATTTGTCCCAGACAACAGCAGTGGGGTGGGTGGTGGGTGGAGGAGAAGAAGGCTTGTGGTTTTGTTGGCTAACTTTGTTTTTTGAAACCCACAGCAAACCAAAAACCAAGCCCATGATTTATAAAACAACCAGGCAATCAGAGGAGTTGGAACACACACTCGACAGGCATTTGTTTTGTCGTTTGCTTTGAAGTCGGGGCAAAACTCCTGTAGATTTTTTAGTGTTCAACTCCGAACATTTGATAATGGCTATTTTAACCCTTAACCACAGATATACTATTTCGGCTACACTATAACAGACATGAGGTCATAATGACCACTCTTACAATTTTCTTAACCTATGAAAATAATAGGTGGGACATGTTGTTAAATGTACTTTGTATAGTTAAAATCTTCATTTATTGATCAAATTAACCAATTAGCAAATCTGTTTCTATTCATTATGCATCTAAACATTTTTCGACCAGTTTCATCGGTAGCAAAAAGACATTCGATGTTTTCATGGTTGGATCTAAAAATGGATGTATAGAGCCGCAAACCAAAAAAATGTATTGATCTCTATCAAATCCACATCGTGCAGGTCACTTTTTTGTTTCTCCATCCTTCAATCTTTCTGCTCTCATTTTTACTTTGGTCCACTGGATGATGGCGCTAATAATTTCTTTAGAAAATAATAATTTCCAAATCTCTAGGGGAGTAAGTGAATTTCCGCGATTTCTAGCTTCTGGCCATAGTCCAAGTAATTGCACTACAATGTTGTGACTAGCTGTTCTGGATCTAATGCTTGCAAAAGGTGCAGAAGACCATTTGTTCTTGTCATATAAATGATGGCATGATGTAGATTGCACCTGGTCATCAATTTCATCAGGAGCTTCATCATCACTGATGTCAGAATTGGTGGTGGTGGTGGATTCCTCATGGTCCATTACTGATCCTGTTGTTAGTTTCTCTAACCCCCATACCTTTTACCTTAAACTGTCCACCGTGGACCTTACACATTCCTTAAGAGGTCCCTAAGGGGGCTTGCATAAATGCACCAGTGTGCCTACCATCCCTGTCCTACTGTCCCCATTTATACGTACTCATTTTATGTGCTTATGGCTATGTTTTGCTTATTTATATCCATTCATTTGCACCATTTTTTTCATGCATCCATGTCTATGTCTATACTGATACTTGTTTCCTTGTACTTGTTGACAAATAATAAAGAAATAAAATAAAATAAATAAATAAATTACAAACTTTTAGTCACCATCCGATTCCACTTCACTCAGATCACTCTCTGCTTCTCCATACCATTTTAGAACAGTTTCTTTGATGTTTGGATCACCAAATCACACACTTTCTGGTGCCCCGACATTATTTTAAATAATATACGTTAACAAAGTTCTGCGGTCAAAATGACTGAAACTTAAATTCAAACGCAGCTACAGAAAACACCAAATAACTAACGCAAGCGCGATGCTGCATACACTCTTATTGGCGGGAAAACAAAAGCTATTCGCAACTGGAATGGTCCATTTCTAAAAATAGGGGTGTTCCGAACATTTTGGAAAACTTGCAGTCACTATGACCGTGGGTCTGTGGTTATGGGTTAAGCTTGGAACGTTTTGTAGGCTTTTTGTCCATAAGTAGGGTGAACTTGTCTGACCTTGGAAGCTATGCAGGGCAAGGGTGGGTTGTAAATTGTTTTGCTGCTGTTTTGCTCAGTGTTAAGCCTCGTGCATGTGCATGATGCGTGCACACTCTCATTCACACAGCAGTAAAAAAATATCTTATGCGCATGCACAAAATTCAAAATGGCGGTGCCCATGGAAACACCAAAGGACCCAGCTTCATGACATCATTGCTGAGTTACTACCGGTTTTATAGAACCGGATAGAACCGGTAGGAA
This sequence comes from Pseudoxenodon macrops, assembly GCA_032467955.1. Taxonomy (NCBI): domain Eukaryota; kingdom Metazoa; phylum Chordata; class Lepidosauria; order Squamata; family Pseudoxenodontidae; genus Pseudoxenodon; species Pseudoxenodon macrops. The sequence continues at coordinate 69,300 of JANHFT010003459.1, forward strand.
CCCACCTCTAATGCAGGGTCAGACCCACTTGATACCTGGATGGGTACCATCAGGGAATTTCAGGGTGGATAACCATACTGGGAAGTTTTTTAAAAAAGCATCCCAGAAAAGGCTAGTGAGGATCCATTTCTGTACTCTTGCCTAGAAAACAGTGGATACGTCCATGAAGTTGCAAAGAACCAATCTCAAATTGAAAGAAACTTCCCCTTTCTAAAAAGCAGAGATAAATATAGGTAAAGCCCTCCTACTCGGGATAATATATATATATTGTATTTCTGTTTAAATTCCAATACTTTCCGAATTTGTCTATGCATGTATATAGTAGCTTATGGCAAATCTGCACCTCTTGACTCCTGTTTCAATTTATGATGCAGTCATAGGGATCTCAATTTACCCATCATAAATTCTATAGAATTGTAGCTCCAAAGTTTTGCTTTGTGGCAGATTTTTTTTTTCAGCAAAGGATTATGCTATGCTCCTATCTCATCCTTCAGGCATCTACAAGCCCTAGAAAAATGTAATCCTAAAATAAATGCAGAGCTGTAAACCTCAGGCACATGCTGATAACGTCCATTCTTATGGGATCATTTGCTGTCAATGACATTGATCTCATAGGGATTTTGGCATCAGTGTCAATTAATGAGAGGTTCTGTTTAGTCCTAGAGCCCATCTAATTCACTACACATACTACCTATGCCGAATCCTGCAATCATTCCAACAGAGTATAAATGCAATGGAAAGATACGGGTAATCCTTGGCTGACAGTCACAATTGGGCACAGACTATCCATTGTTAAGCAAGGCAGTTGTTAAGTGAATTTCCCCCCATTTGCAACTTTTTTTTGCCGTGGTTGTTAAGCAAATCACTGTGGTTTTTAAGTGAATCCCATAGAATCCAATTTCCCACATTGACTTTGTTTGTCATAAGCTGGCTGGGAAAATTGCAAATGGTGAATGCATGACCTCAGGATGCTGCAACTACGGTATCATAAACAGTTTATGATAGTTGCACTGTCCGGGGCTCACACAATCGCCCTTTGTAATCTTCCCATCTGACTTCCTACAAAAAAAGTCAAGCAGGACAGGTGGGGAGTCAGATTCCCTTAATGACCCCGTGATTCATTTAGCAACTGCAGCGATTCTGGATGGAAACTGATCAAGGAGAGATTCAACCTGGAAATAAGGAGGCATTTTTTTTGACAGTGAGAGCAATCAACCAATTGGAACAGAAGTTGCCCTCGGAAGTTGTGGGAGCTTCATCACTCGAGACTTTCAAGAAGAGACTGGATTGCCATTTGTCAGAAATGGTGTAGGGTCTCCTGCTTGGGTGGCAGGTTGGATTAGATGACCTCCATGGTCCCTTCCAAACTCTGTTGTTCTGTTAATGTGATATGCTTAACAACTTTTTAAACTGTGGTTAAAAAAAATCATACAATGGGGCACAACGTACTGAACAACTCTCTTGCTTAGCAATGGAAATGTTGGGCCTCATTGTTGCTGTAAGTTGAGGAATCTGTATCTGTAGTGAATCTGAGCAAGTGAGTCAAATTTCAAATATCACACCAGGCTGTATGATAAATAATAAGCAGCTACAGCAGATATATTTTATTGTTGTCAAGAGGCTTAATTATCCAAGGACTTGTCACTGGCAGACTTTGAGGCCCTTTTTCTCCTGCCTTGGTCCTCCTCACATTCTTTCTTGACCAAAAAGAAAATAGGCAGTGCAGAGAGTGTTTCATTACAAGGTTTCTGGTTTCTAAGGATTTCTTTTCATATCTTCATCAGGAGGACATCTGAACATTTATTCAGTGCCAAATAGAATAGAATAGAATAGAATAGAATAGAATAGAATAGAATAGAATAGAATTCTTTATTGGCCAAGTGTGATTG
>JANHFT010003459.1:128947-139946 GCA_032467955.1 Pseudoxenodon macrops
AACCGGCTCCGTGACGTCACCAGCAGCCTACTACCTACTCGGTAGAACCGGTCCGAACCGGTAGGAACCCACCTCTGAACAGCATCCTCCTGAGATTTAGTTGGCCCCAATCCTGCCTGATTTTTGAAAGGCGTTAGAGACCTGCTCATTCTCTAGCCGTTGGTTAGAGAGTGAACTTTGAGCTGAATTTTCCCCGGCCCATCATATTCTTATATTTTTGTGTTTCATTTTTCAACATCTGCTCATTGTCTTATTTTTCTATGGATTTAGTTCTTGTTTACAGATGTGATATACCATCCTATATCATGTGCTGAATAGATTGCTACATAATTCAATAAAATAGACAAAATAAAATAAAAATACAAGACTGCCAAATATTAATTTATTTTGTGAGTGTTTTTATTGTTTTAATGTTTTGTTAATGTTTTTATTTTATTTTAGAATTGCAGGCTACCCAGAATCATTTGATTGAGTTGGGTGAGTATGGAAATCAATCAACGAAACAAACAAAGAAATAAATAAAAGCAGCTTCACATGGCGGGGGGGATACTGATGGTAAGATACAAAAAGACAAAAGACAAGGTGGGCTTCCACCTTCGCTGATGTTGTAAGGAGATAACCAGTAATCAGAAATAACAAACTGGTTACTGTTACATTTTGTGGAATTCTGAAAGCTATTTGAGAGCAGATCTCAGCAGATCCTGATCATCTGTTTGAGGACTGTCAACAGAGGTGGGTTCCTACTGGTTCTATAGAACTTGTAGTAACTCCGCAAAGACAATTACAGAGCCGGTTCCTTCAGTGTCTCCGTGGGCGCCGCCATTTTGAATTTTGTTTCTGCGCCTGCACAGAAGCTATTTTCTGACTGCTGTGCAAGTGCACCCCGCGCGAGGCGAGACCCTGAGCGAACCAGCAGCAAAACAATTTACAACCCGCCCCTGGCTGTCAAGGAAGTTGGCAGTTGCAATGGAGCCAGCAGAGCAGTTTGTTAAACTAGCACACCATTGGAAGTAAGGAATGGCGTTGGCATTTGTAAGAAGCAGTCCTATAGTTAAGGGAAATACAGACATCAAGAGTGGTGGGCATTAAGACCAGTGTTATCCACATGCATACTACGATAATATGTGAACCCAGCCTACTTGCATTATAAACTACCAAGCAGCCATGTGCAGTAGCTCAGAAGAAACTTGATGAAATTCAAAAGGCTTCAATGCAAAAGATGAGTGATTATCTGTGTTAGCCATAATGGCTCAGCAACTTATAGGTTGGCCACATCTAAGAACAAGTAGGCTGTGGACAGAGTGGGATAACTCACGATGGCAAACTCATCACAGGACAACTCGCAATGGGACAATTCAACAAATACAAAAGCTTAAATAATTTTGATAGAACCATAGCCAATAATAATAAAATAAAGAAACTCAATCCAGAAATACAAGAGTTACAATAATCTTGACCAAAACATGGTCACTAATAATAAAAGTAAGTGAATGGAGCAATTAATACAGCTTTGGCTTGGCTTGTCCCACAGCAAGTTGGTTGCAGTGAGTTGGTCATGGCAAGTTGGCCATGGCGAGTTGTCCTAGACCCAGCTGGGGATGCAAATATTATTGTTTCATAACAAGGAGAAAGAATCCCTTTCTGTTCCCCTCTTCTCACATCCCGCCTCAACCCTTTCAATGTCTGGATTTATGTCCTTCTCTCTCAGTATTTTATACCGCCGTCTAGGTCACTGATGGCAAACCTATGGCACGCGTGCCAGAGGTGGCACTCAGAGCCCTCTCTCTGGGCACATGAGTTGTCAGCCCAGCCCAACTCCATTGCGTTTCTCCCACAGGGGGTAGAGAGAGAGGGAGGGAGGAAAAGAGAGAGGGAGGGAAAGAGAGAAGAGGGATAGAGAGAGGGGGAAAGAGGGGGTGAAGAGAGAGAAAGAGAGACAAAGGGAAAGAGAGAAGAGGGGGGGAGAATGAGAGAGGGAGGGGAAGAGAGAGAGGGGGGAAGGAAAGAGGAGAGGAAGAGAAAGAGAGGGAAGGAAAGAGAGAAGGAGGGGAAGAGAGAGAAAGAGAGAGGGAGGGAGGGAAAGAGAAATTATATTTTAAAAGTTTTTCTTTGTTGTTGTTGCTATACGTAATATTTCAACAGCAGGAAAAAATGAAGAGGCATAAAAGTGCATTTATCACATTTTTTTAGAACAATTAGCTGAACTCTGCCTTGTTTATCATTATTTTAGGTAGTAAATCCTCATTATTCAGGTTAAATTGCCATGTTGGCACTTTGCAATAAATAAGTGGGTTTTGGGTTGCAGTTTGGGCACTCGGTCTCTAAAAGGTTTGCCATCACTAGTCTAGGTTTTCTCCTACAATTGCAATACTAATAGTGTTTTTAAGCCAAAGTTGCTTTGCATTTCTGTCGTTCTAGGTAGTGGCTGACAAGAAAAAATCAGCTCATAACTAAACAAAATGGTTTTCCAAGTTCTGACTTCTACTTTCCCCCCCTAAGATAAGCATCTACTGTGTGGAAATACCTGGCCTAGATTGTCTAGTTAAGCAGGAGTGCACCTGATTAGTACTTGGATAAGAAGTCAGGAAATTCCAGGGTAGTAAAGTTGATTTGGTAGTAAATAAACAAACAAAAAAAATCCCAGCAAAGGCAAACAAAATCCAAGGAAGATAATTGCAAACCATTTCCTTCTCTTTCTGCATGGGTGTGCCCAGGAAGTTGCCGGAAGGTGAGGTCCCTTCAAAGGCGACGTACGTTTCCTAAGAAAAGCAAGTAAGGATAGTTGACTATCATCATGACATTCTGAAAGTCACAGGGAACGTTGTTAGTTCGGTCACCTTTTGTTGCAAGCTAAGAGCCCCTGGTTCCCCTAACCTAAGGAGGCTCTCAGACTCCCTCCTTCTGACCTTTTCTCACTGGGGCTGACAGCAACATTATTTCAAAGCAAGAATGGCTGTGCCTGATTGATGAAAAAAAAACTGCTCTTGTGTTTCATGGCAGCTACAAAGATGTTGCTGCCTGTCCGCGAAGGAAAGCTTTCTGTAGCCTTTGATTGCTGTCTGCGATAAGGGGGGATTTGGGAATGTAACCTGTTGCCTGAGGTAATTCATTTCGTCTGTATCGAACAGATGCCGTAATTTCAGGGTTATGGATTAAATGAAGAATAGATGAGAGCATCCTTGTTGACTTAAGATTAATTAATTTCATCAGGTGAAACAGCCACTCACATTCTCTTCTTGGCAGAATTGCTTTGGCTGGACATTTTTAATCTACCTGCTCCACATTGCTGCTGACCCCACGAGGACAATTGACATCTTCATTTCCACACTTGCCAGGAAGGCGACGGGACTTTGCTTTGACTGATTAGAAGGAGGGGTGGGAGAGGCACTATTCCTTTCCCAGCAACAAGACCGGGGCCTGGGAATAAAAGCAGAAAGGGTGGAGACGATTTAGGGACCCTTTTTAAACATTCTTCCAAATTCCTGATCATTATTCTTAGTCGTTATTTCAGCTTGTGTGCAAGCAAGTTGCCCTTATCTCCCAAAAAACAGCCTCCTTTGTCACATTTGATTTCTGTTCATTTATTTTTAATTGATATTTGCTTCCCCCCCCCTCTTAGCTGAAGAGTTGGGGTTTGTGCCAATCCAGCATCTCAGCCAGTATGAGTGAACAGGGGAGATCTAGCTCCAAAGTGTTGTCTGGCCATCACTGTCTCCATTAACATAACATGCTTTTTTGGGTGGTGTTGAAGTCCAGTATATTATTTCTAGGTCAGGAATAGGACCAATGTAACCTCCAAGTGCTCTTGGCCAAGTGTGAGTCAAGCAATGTCTTCTGCTCAGGTCATGTGGTGTGGTTTTGGAAACCCCTTAACTACTGCTGAGCTTTTTGTCTTGCACCACTGAGTCAGTCCTCCAGGGAAACGAGATGAAAGTGGTAGAGTGGCTGAGAACACAAAGTCTGCCATGACACTGATGAGACCTTGCAACCAGGGAACAAATCTCTGCTCCCTCAGGCTGCCAGCAGGCCTCCTTGAGCAAACATTTATAATCAGCAATATCACAATCCCCTGAGCAGGGCAATCCCACATGTCCCCAAACCCAGAAAATGCCCACATATTCTCCATTCTGCTCACCAACATTAACAGATAACACTTTTCCTGTCTGACATCTCGATAGGGAAGACCGTAGCATGTGATAGGGAGGACTGTAGAGTCTGCCACAGGTTAGCTATACCCATTTTTCTAATCGGGCTGCTCTTGGCTATGTGTCCTGAATTCCAATGAATTCAGCATTGATGGTTTATAATCCAGGAATTCCCCCTCTTTCTCTCCCCCCAATGCAGCATCCTCTTGCATGGATGGCCATCTCACTGAAGGTTAGCTGGTTCTATCTCTCTCACACACACACACACCACACACTTGTTGATCTTCTTTGCTAGAGATACAGATGTGTTTTCCTTATTGGGGGTTCATTGAGGAGACCACTGGTAAAATCCTTTGACTACTGTGACTGTTGGGGAACAGCTTGGCAGCCCAAGGCAAGGAGGGGAACCGGACCAGTACACACATGTGTGCTGGCCTGCTACTTATGTAAGTTGATCCACACACATGTAAGCCAGCCTGCTGCTTGCATAGCCCTGTTCTGAATGGGTCATGGCCTGGTAGTGGGCTGCAGCCCCAGGATTGGAGACCCCTGAGGTAGGGTATAGGTAATACTAGATGGAGTTGCAGAGGGAAAGGGAGGGGAGGGAAAGGGTTGTTGGAACTGAGGGAGATGGAAATGAGGGAGAGCCAGACTAAACAGATTCCATAATGTTCATTTTGGACTTTTCTATCCTCATCTCACCATCGGTTGTCTTGCCAACAGGGAAGAGGCCATGGGCCTTAGTCTTCTATGACCTTATTTGCCTGGGTAAGAGCTCATGAATTAACAGGCAATTCTGGAGAAAGTAGGCATTGATTCTGTCTTTTCCAGAATCATAACATCGTTGGTGTGTAGCTATGTGTCTTCTGCCATATTGGTGAGAAAGTGAATCTGGATTATGAGCTGTTTAAATTCAACATCTTGTAAACTGCAACCACTGGGTAGCCATGAGTGAGACATTATTGCTTAGTCACAAGATTTTTTTAAAAATGGTGTGTTGGGAAAAGCATGGGAAGCTTCTTTAAGACAATAGGGAGGAGAAATACAAATAAAAGTAAACATTTGTAAAGACAATAAATGTGCAGGGAATGTGCCTTTTTCTTGTTCTTTTCTTTCTTTCTTTTTTCCTGGTCCTACTCTGGCCAGGAAAACTCCCTCAGTTTTTGTGATTCTTAAAGTGGAAGTTGTTTGGGAACACAGGTTTCCACACAAGAGTGATTACATGTCTGCGCTTGGATATCAGGTTTTACTGCTGCTTTCTAGGCAAGTTGGACTTCAATCATTCAAATTCCTAGCTGCCACTGAGGTGGGAATTCTAGAAATTGAAATTCAAGACACTTAGAAGATACTGGGTTAAGAGAAAGCCCTAGTGAACAAGCCACCACTGGTTGTAGAAATGAATAATTGTGCACGAATAACTGCTGAACCTCTATTATTGCTGTTGCACAAGATTTATTTTGCATAACCAGATTTACTGAAGCCTTTCTTTGGCTATTTTCTCAGCCTCCTTATAGATGCTGAACACTTAATAATGTTTGTAGAAGGCACACTGATTTTAGCATGGCACATTGTATCACCATGGTTTACCTCACTTGCGGGGAAGGACCCTTCTCATTGTGGATTTGACACAAGAAGCAATGACTCTCATGTGTCCTATGTTCAATATATTCACAAGATACTTTTTCTCTAGCCTCAAAAGGCAACGTGGTGTAGGCATGGGCTGTGTTTGAGTGTGGGAGTGGGAGCTGGATAGTTTCCCTGAATTACAAATACTGAATGCTAGATAGAAGCACTTAAGCTGCTCCTATTCTTAGGAAGATATTTTAGGGATGTAGGGCCTTTTGACTTGGGAGAGGAAGGGAGGGCCAGAGGGCTGGATGTACCAATAGAAAAGGGCTTGATGTTGCAAATGGGGATGTCAGCCTAGTGATGTCCATGGGGAAATATAGTGGGAGACAGAGGCTGAGTCACTCTCTGGAAAGGTGGACTTGGCATTTAATACCAATGCTGCCTTTCATCCCTTGTGTTTGACCCCAAAACCTGACCCCCCAGAGCTTTGATGACCCTGGTCTCTGTTGCTACTTAATGTAAGATCAGTAGGCAATAAATCTTACCTCATTAATGACATAATCTTGAATAAGGAGGCTGACCAGGTATGCATTATGTGCACACTTCCATATACTCTCCCCAATCCATACCCTTCCTGCGTGCCTTCCCCAACTCATGCAGCACCTCTTGGTCACCACCACACACCCTTCCCTACCTGCACCGCCCCACCTTCCATACCATCCCTGACCTATATAGCATCTCTTGCACACTCCCAAGCACCCCTAAGTACCCTTCTCAATCCAATATCTCCCCACATGCTATCCCCATGATTCCTCTCTCACACCAATGTGACTCATGTGTATTCTTCTTGTCCTACAGTGACCTCCCGTCAGGGGTGGGATCTACTTACCTTTTCTACCAATTGGGGTCATGACGGAAGTGCGCGTTTTGCGCACACAGGCTCGCTACACATGCGTGCATGCCCCCATCGCATCCAGGTATTGCCACGAAAATAACCCTCTCTGCAGTTGCAGGAGGCTTTGCGCATGCACAGAGGGTTATTTTCAAGGAAATTTCCACCAGGAGGACCGGTTCGGGGCCGTGTCCAGCTGGCCATCACTGCCAGTTCGGTGAACAGGGGGAAATTCCCGCTACCAATTCTAGCAAACTCCCAGCACCTCCCAGGCACCCCAGGCACCCTTCCTGGCATATGCTGTCCACCCACACACCCTCTCAATCCATGTGGCATCTCTGATGTACAAACACCTGTGGCACCTCTCGTGCACTCCCACATACTGCTCCTGACCTGAACCCCTGCATGCCCCCTTGTTCTCTCCCACATTTAGCATCAGCCTACTGGTCTTGAACCTGCAAATTCCTGCTGGCTTCTCAATTACTTTCTCCCAGTAAGGTTCTCCAAGCAAAATAAATGGGAAGCCAATAGGAATTTGAAGAAGGAAGGAAGGAAAAGATTGACTCAGTCCAACACTGGGTACATTTCACCCAGCATGAAGAGCAAGTAAATTATGCTTAGTTGGGAAAAGTTGGGTTCAACATTTTATTTCTGTGCAAAAGCAAGGAGGTACACCGGGAACCCAAATCTAGTCAAGTGTGCCAGATGAAATTCAACAAGTTCTTTTTACCATAAAAACACATATAAACCCCAGAATGTTGTTTATTTATTTTTATTTATTAAATTTCCTGATCTTACCTCTCTTATTCCTGAAGGCATGCATAGTTCATGCTAATATCTCATAATAAGCATAGGGGGGGGTTGCACTTAATTAACTAAACTCTCCCCCCTCCAGATGTGTTTTTTTAACATGCTAAGCCTCCCAATCCTTCCGAGGTTGATAAAACAAAGACCCAGATTGTTGGAGGCAATATGCTGACTCTATAAACCACTTAGGGAGGGCTATAAAGCACTGTGAAGTGGTATATAAGTCTAAGTGCTATTGCTATTGATAAATTTTGTTTTACCTCTCGACCTTTGTCTGGACATTCTTAACCACAGTTTAAGCTAAATGTCACTTTTATCTTTCCTTGTTCTGGTAATGGGCCTATTTGCAAAATTTTCAGCACAGTTACAAAGCCAGCTAGTCTGACAATTCTCACCTATGAAGCCATGAAGCATTTGTGGTCAGCTTCGTTAGTTTCTTCTCCCATGTTCCAAAGCAAGTGTCAGCTAACTGCTGGTTCTAACAATGGCTGCACGAAGCAAAAGCACGGAGAAAGTAATTAAAGTAGAGTACCTCTGGCTAAAGTAAAGTCATGGCTTGCAAAAGCTCCTAATAGTTTGTTAGCAGGCTAATAGGTCAGGTTTTTAGAATGAAGGGTGAAAAGGAGGGAGGGAGACTTTTGATGCTCCCTGCCAGCTTCATGCAAGGAAACTCAATGGGGAAGCCAGCAGGAAGTTGGAAGTCACTCCCACCCCCACTGCTTTTTTCGCCCACCCATGGTCATTCTTGAAGTAAAGAAATACCTATGAAATGATGACCCCAACAGGGCATGAATTGTCTAGTTATAACCCAAATTCTTAGTCCATTTTTATCCTGCTCTCTTACTTTTTCTTCTTCTTCTTCTTCTTCCATATCAAATCTTAGCAACCGTTTATACGTTTTAGCAGTCACATGTGCACTATTTATACACACAGTTTGGTTTCAAATTCTGTTTTATGTTTTCAGTTCTAAGGATTATACTGACAACTCCCTAGTTTTCAGAAGCAACCCTGAGGGGTGAAATAACAAGAGCCGTTGAAGGAAGACAGAGTGAATCCAACCAAGCACAGGTAAGAACCTTTATTAAGATTGTCTTATGGAGATAAAAGCAGTGAAATGCTTATTATTATTTCCTCATTGCACTGGGCACAATTAGTTAAGCAGTGGCTCTGTCTTAAGTGACCAGTTCCTTTTTCTTTTTTTTTTATTGTAGCCATCCATTGGATTGAAGTTCCTCAGACCTGCTTGGAGTTAAAGTCTAGCCGGGCAAGTTCTATGGAAGCGACTGAGATATGGTCTTGCCAATGAGCTGGAAGAGTTTCACATAGATAATCCTGAGGAAGCAGGCAGGGCGATGAATGCTGTTTTGCAGAACTGGATGGTTGCCAATTGTGTGTGACTCTGCTCTTGCACAAGTAGCAGTAGCTCCCAGTATGCTTCCAGGTACAATTCAAGATGTTGGGATCTTTAAAGTTCTGCATTTCTAGGGAATCTGGTGGTCTCTCATGGTTTATGCCTGTACTGCCACATCTAACAGGATAAGAACTCTCCAGTTGTCTTCTATGAAACATTGTCATCAAGGGGGGGACCCAGAATGTGCCTTCTCTATCATGGCACATTCTGATCAATGCAATAGCTTCCCCCTGCAATCTGAAGGGTCCCAGCTCTCTTGATCTTCTAGACAGCCCAAGAAGATCTGGCTTCCCCCCCCCCCAAGCATTAAGAACAAGATGCTAGTGGAGAGTAATATCAATATTTTTGTGCTGTAGGTTAGTTGTGCAGTGCTTTGGTTATTAAACCATGATTATTTTTACTTGTATGTTTTATTTACAATTTGGAGTTTCTCCCCTTGGGCATTGGTTGTTAGCTGCCCAGAGATATTTATGTAAGGCCATATTCATTTTCTGAATAAATAGCAATTAATTTTAAAAACTGCTTTGCTATAACTGTTAAAATTGTCTTGTGAATTAGTTAGAGTAGTATAAAGCCGGACCAAGAAGCTCCTCTTTATAGTCGTAATGTAGTTTACTCCCTCCACAGTCTGGGATATCTATAGGGCCGCCAGCTTACCAGTTCATGTAGGGTTTTGCAAAACTTTCAGTAAAATCTTCCCTACCAAGTTTTTTTTAAATAGCTATCTTCATCAAATATTTATTTGTACTTCATTCTTGAGGGGGAAAAACTGACCAGTAAAGGATGTTTGCTGTGGTTGTTGATGAGGGTGATTGTAATTTAAGTTGGCGGACTTTGTGTTGTATGGGTTCTGTTTATAGGAGAGGAAAAGTAGAAGCTTGGTCCTGATACTTTGCCCTTCAAATACACCTCACATAGACTTATGTAAAATTAAACAGCATTTTTGGATTCCCTTTGGAACTACGAGAGTATGCTACTGTCAGGCGTCCTGCCATTGGAACATGTAGGAAATGCAATTTTGGCAGCAAGAACAGAGCATGATGTACAATTTAAAAAGAGGTGGCTCTAATGGTTGCTTTCCTTCACATTGAAAGCAATCGTGACAAGAGTTGCTCCTGCCGTTTTGCATTCCTGAGACTAAGATGTGGGCAATGCAGAACAGAATGTGCTTGCCAAAGGTTTAAGCTCCAATGGAATGGAAGTATCACTCAGAGAAAAACGCTGATGCCCGTCTAGCAGAAAACAAACTAAGTGCAAGGCAGAAAAGCTCCTGGACAGCCATTTAGACAAAGTAAATCTGTCAGACGTTCACTTGAAAAACAACTCTAGATCTACAATGAGTGGCTGCTCAGGGGAAACAGTGAGAACCGTGGCTTGGGAAATGGAGTTCTATTGGTACGAAGGTTAAGATCTTGTAGGTCAAGCTCAACTTCTAGTGACTTGATGAATGTGTCTGTATAGTTTTCTTAGCAAAGCTATGGAAGTGATTTGCCATTATGTTCTTACAGGATATTTTCTTGACTTCCCCGTCTGGTCCATAACCTTGACCTTCCTTGGTGTTTTTCCATCTGTTACATATTCTGTCCCTGTTTAGTTTCTTGAAATCAGACAAGATCATCTAGATGTTGCTATCTACTTGGGTCTAGTCTAGTGCAAAAGAGAATAACGCATATCTGAACATTTTCTCTGCAACCTGGGAGATGCAAGATAGGAGATTACTATTTTTAACAATAATTTCATAAACTCAGCTTTTGTACTGCCCATTGATATTGATCTAGGCCATTCCTGAATTTGGCCATCCTCAAGGAAATATTCTTCCATCCCTCTAATTTTTCTCATATCTCCAATTCAAAAATATGTTTGCTATTTGGCTCCAAACATCAGTTACACCAATACACCACAACACACATTTTTGTAGAGGAAGACGGAGATGAAAGATCAATTACAGCAAGTGGCACCAAACTAGTTATTATTTTCTCTTTGTTCTATAACATCTCTTGGTGGGTCTTGGAACCCTGAAATCTAAAATGATTCTGTTCTCTCAGCAACACTGCATAATGAGATGGAATTTGGGCTTCAGCAAATTTGTTCAGTTTTATGGAGTATTACATCAAAATGCTGTGAAATTAAATTCCACTATCATGCCACAACCATCAAGCTGCTTTTCTCTGTGGT
>JANHFT010003459.1:189735-203216 GCA_032467955.1 Pseudoxenodon macrops
TATTATTATTATTATTATTATTATCATTATCATTATCATTATCATTATCATTATCATTATTATTTTACTTGTCAACAAGTACAAGGAAACAAGTATCAGTATAGACACAGACATGAACACATAAAAAAATGGCACAAATAAATGAATATAAATAACTGAAACAACAACTCTATTGCTGAAGTCGCATTGTCTGCAATCAAGATTAGAGCGGGTTACATTTAGTTTGTATCTTTTGATAGCCCTAATGTTATTGCGGTTGAAGTTAAAGTAGTCGTTAACAGGTAGGACGTTATGGTAGATGATCTCGTGTACTAAGTTTAGGTTGGAACATAGACGGCATAGTTCAAGGTTATCCAGGCCTAAAATTTCAAGCCTGGTGGTATAAGGAATTTTATTGCGAGCAGAGGAGTTGAGTACTCTTCTTGTAAAATACTTCTGGAGTGGACCCTCTCTAATGTATTAATGCACCCATCTATAGCATCTGCCCCATCCTATTTAATGAGAGACCTGATCGTTTGAAAAAAAACAAAACATAGAATATAGAATAATAGGATTGGAAGGAATCTTCTAGTTCAACCTCCTACTCAAGCAGGAGATCCTATACCATTCTGGACAAATGGCTGTCCAATATCTTCTCAAACACCTCCAATGATGGAACACCCAGAGGTAAGCAAGGTAGGGATCTTGCTAAAGTAGAGAAATCTGTATTTCTGGTAGGCACAAGGGCTCCTCTTTTAAAAAATATTTCTTTATACCGGGATGTCTAATGGAGGATAAAGAGAAAGTGTTGCAGGGGAGGGAGAAAGGTGCGAGCCACAACAGCACCATCGAAGCCCTGCCCTTTTTATGTGCATTATTTTGAAAGCCCAGTCACGGATCCTTTCTGAGAGACAGACAGACAGACAGACAGACAGACAGACAGACCGGTAGTATTATAATTTTTCAATACACTAAAAGTACATTAAAAAAAAGATGAAAAGTAAGAAAAAGAAGAGAATAATAAAATGCAGTATTGCCTTCTACCCTTCTTTCTATTGAGTAATTATTCTTTTTCTCATCATCTTTGGGCATTTTTAATCCCCAAATTCAAAAATCATCCTTTTTTTTTCTTTCACTAGAAAATCCATATAAGGTTTTCAGACTTTGAAATGAATTCATGGTATTCTGCAAATTTATGATCCAATCTTCCTCTGTAGGTATCTCATTACTTCAGTAGCTTTTTGTAAACAATAATCTTGCCACAGTTTCCCATCTTTCTTTTCTAATTCCGTGCCTATAAAACCCAATACGAATAATTCTGGATTCATCATGACATGAGTACCATTTTGTCTTTTCTCACACATACAGAGAGAGAGAGAGAGACAGAGAGAGAGACAGACAGAGAGAGAGACAGACAGAGAGAGAGAGAGTGAGAGACTGCAGGCACTCCTGGCATGATTGATAGGACTCTTGTGTCTCAGGCAATATAAAATTTTCCAGGATAATTCCATCCCCTACCAACTGTATTCATAAGCCTATATAACAAGCCTTGTTGCATCTGCGACCCACTCCACAAATTATTCCAGAGATGTTTGTGTATCAGAAAGTGCCAGATGAGTCCCAATATTTTAAAAGCAAGGCCAAAGCTCTCATTGCAGGAGTTAGAAAGCAATAAGGAATGGAGTGCCATAGAAGTAGCCTGGAGAAGCAGTTGTTGACCCGTCTTATTTTATCCTGAGCCCCAGTGACCTGCAGTCAAAGAGGAAACTAGCCGGCTCCAACTGGGCACAGAAATGCATTTCTCCACAAAACACAACTCATTGACGAAGTCCCTTCTCTTATTCAAAAGAGAGATCATCGTCAAGATGAGCTCAGAAAGATCATCAGCTGAATAACAAGGAAAGGTGGCAACAAGGGAAGAAAGGATTTGCATGTTAATTTTGCCAAATAGACTTGTGTTGTGCTCTCTGGCTATGCAAGTCCATCTAGGATGTTTATAGATGCCAACTGAGGCATTCCTTTCATTGAATCTGATGAGGTTTGTTTTGTGTCTGGGGCAACAACAGAGGAAAAGTGATAAATCTGGCCAACCAGACATGATTTGCCAAAGGGGAAATGAAAACAAGGAAGGTTTGTTGGAGATATGAACAGCTCCACTCAATAGAAGGTATTATAAATAATAATCCTAAAAACCAAAGAACATCTAACTGGAGGAATCCTCCCAGGGCTTCTGCTGCTGCTGCTAATGAAGTCGCTCTTCATTCAGAAAGGGCTCTGGAGGAAGAGATGAGGCGGTGGCCGGCGGCCCTGCCAGTCGCGGCTGTCCTTTCACTCACTTGCTCCTTCCTTCTACATTACTCCTCTGTTGTGGCTCCTATTGTTAGAGTGTTTACCTGGGCTGCAAAATTTGGACAACCACTTTACCTGCAACTAATTTCAGGCCATGGTTCTTTTCACTAGGTCACTTTCTCTCCTCCCCTAGGCTGAGAAGAAACTGGATCTGCACCCAACCTCCTCAGATTCCAGTCAATGACGATTGACATTCTTCTGTTCCTCCTCACAGACTTTGCAGACAAAAGAACAACAACAACCCCAAGGCACATGTGGCACACACACTATGGCACTATGGGTTTTAGTGCATAACTATCTACTTCATCAGAAATGAAGTTCAAGAACCTCTTAATAAGCAGCCCATTACGTATTTAGATACACCTGACTTTTTCTTCTCATTTCCCCCCCCATTCATGACGTCTTGATTGAACCATAATTCAGTTACTGTACATCCTGCCTTTATAATTACTGCAATGTTTAACACAGTCAACAACCACAATGCAAAAATCAATGTTAAAATGAATAACCATGAAAGCAAAAGATGATGTCTCTTAGCTCCTCTCCTAAAGTAGAGACAGTGGGGATCAAATGCAGATTCCTGACCAGTCCTTTCCCCAAGTTGGAACGGTACAGAAGGCTCCCTCCCACTGACATGGCCTCCTCAGAAGGTCTCCCAGGAACATCTGTAATGAGAGAGGTGCTCTCGCAGACAATCAGACTCTAAACCTTTTTATCAATATCAATACTTTGAAGTCATGGCCAGAAAGAAATCAGCAATCACTGCAGATTTGTCTACAAGGAATTCACTGGATCTCATGGACTTCTGAAAACAAGAAGCATTGCAGAGCAGTAGAGGGGCTAGTGGGTGGGAAAGGCTGAGCTGTGCAGAAGGTGAGAACTGCCACCATAATTACAGGTCCTGATATGATCACTTGCAAAAGCTTAGAGTACTGAACAGATAACGATTGGTAGTACGAAGACTGTTTATTAGGGAAGCACCACCTAGGGTTATGCACCTCCACATGAGAGATAGACAGGGATTGGGGAGGCTAAATTAAGAGAATGGGCCACAGGAAAGTTGGGATGAAAGTGGAAGGTCATCGGCTGAGTTAGTTATCAGAGTTCTCAGAGAAGGAGAGCTATATATGGGAATTGAATGTGGATTGAGTTGATTGAGTAGTTTGCCATAGTACCAGCCACTTGGTTACCAAGTAGAGACATAGTTGGTTAGTTGGATGGATGTTGGGAAAAAGACAGATCTCCCAAGAGGTTAGGAAAGTTGTGAAGAAGGTGGTAGGGATACAAGTGCAAAGATCTTTAAAAGAAGATAATCTAGAAATGTAGATCCTTTTCATTTGAAAGGTTTAGATTGAGTATGAACAGAAGTCACTCCTGTAGATAAAAATAAACAGATTTCCTCATGCAATCATAGCACCCTGGAGAATTGTATTTCTAAAGTCTACTTTCCTGAGGGAAAGAACAGAAGAAAAAAGCAAGATTGGAAACTCCCAACAGATTATTGGAAAAGAAAGAGATACACTAATATGCATACAATATTCCTATATCTGAAGGATTTAATAACCGTAGCTTAGCAACTGGAGAAAGGCACAATAAAAGTTTCCTGGATTTTCCCTTTAGGGCTCTCACTGACCAATCAAATCAAATATCCATTTTCTACAAGACATTTCCTTTGCCATATGGAGATTCATAAATTAATAGTTGAGTGCAGCTGGGTCCACTAGTAGTTTCCAGCAGGCCAATATTAAAGAGAGTGTGTATGTGTATGAGTGTAAATACATGTGTGTGCACACACAGAGATGCATACATTTATAATTTTGATGAGGAATATTAAGATTTAAACTTTTATATTTAATATTTCTGTCTCAAATTTTTTTACTAAAAAAAACCCACCAATTTGCATTGCTGAAGTTATCTATTTTGGTAGTGAAACATCTGCAAGTAAACATCCAGGCTGAGAGAGCACTAAGGACTCCACCTACAGTATATTCCTATAATTAGAGGTAAAGAGTTGTAAGTACTTTGTTGAATCAACAAAAAAAGAATAAGCAACAAAAACAGTACTCAAGTTCTTTGCTCTTGCAGTAATTTTACACTCGGTGATATTTATCATGCTTCTAAAAATGCTGAGTAAAGAAAGATTGCTTTTTAAGTTTTTGTGCTTTTTAAAAAAAAAAAAGGAGTACAATGTGCAAAAGTAACTCAGTTTTGTTATAGCTGTCAAATAACAAAATGGAATCAACAATTTAATGACCGTAATCTAGAGACAACACATTTCCTGACATTTTGCCAGCAATGGCTGGCATCTATAGACCATCTTAACTCTGAATATGCCAGCACAGTTGCCAGTGAAATACCTGGAACTCTGTTGTCTATACCATAGTCATTAAACCCTGAAGACCAACACTATCTACCTGCATCTGTGTTTCTCCCTCTCCATCTTTCTGTCCCAGCTGCACCTTGTTGACTTTTAAGAGTATAGGCTAACACAGTTCAAAAAGCTGCAACTTGCACTCTCATTAAGTCTGCCAGGTTTCGCAACCTGACGAGCTATAGAAATGTGCCTTCAAATGTTTCTAAGAAATCTGTCTTCTCAACAGATTCCATATAACAGCAAAGCTCAGAGTAACATATCTGTAGTTAGATCTGTTTGGACTTTCGCCCCATGAACAGAAGAGAGCACTAATATCAGGCATGCTATCCTTCCAAATTAGACTTGCTATAGTTTTTGCACGTAGAGCAAACATTTGGATCAAATTCTGAGGTCCTCAGCAAGTGAAACAAGACTTACCAAACTTCATCTACTAATAAAGTGCAGAAGTTTTAGATGAAAGAACACAGTAATTGCTGTACTCAAGGAATTTGGAATCTGCATAGATGTTGCATTTCAGTCACTCACCCCTTTAAAGACTGCAAGGCAATTATAAACATGCCCATTTTAGCTTTAGCATGTCACCATACTACTACAGCCAAACTTTGTTGGCAGTTCCAATAATTCGATCCCCAGTTTGAAGCACATCAGGGAGCACAATAGATAAACACTTCATCATGTGAGGTCACCAAATTAGTGAAGACCATTCTGGGAGAACTTGTTCCAAAATCTTCTTGATGAGGCTACTCTAAGAGATAGTCTGAAAGATCAGTGAGGCTGTATACCATTATGAATGAGAGGTAACAGGTTACTATCTAGGGAGGGATTGTTTGATTTACTGATATCCCATGTACTGCATACTGAGTGGTCAAGACAACAGGAAGGAGGAGGCTTCATGTTTGAATCTACAGATGGCAGCTTCCAGCTGCCCCTTTCTATACCAATAGAATGCAACCAGTTGTCAAAAAGCAGGATCACAGTATACATCGCAAATTGCACCCTGTAATCCCAGGATGTAACCCAGCCACCTCTCACCCTAGGAACCCACTGCTAAAATCTTTGCTGCTTCTTGGAGAGATATGAAAAGAGACCACATGAAGCACAAAGCATCATGATGCCCCATATGCTTAAAAGGCTTATCTTGGATAGATGAGAGAAGGAGATTCTGATACAGACAGAATACACAAACCTGGTTGTGTCAATGCAGAAAATACAGCAGTGTTAGAAAATGGTCACGTAATCTTTTTCAAGCCAGGGAAGACATAATAGCAGTGTTCTAATATTAGAGGGGCTGCCACAGAGAGGAAACGGTCAAGCTATTTTCCAAGGGACCCTAAGGCCAGACAAGGAATCATGGTTGGAAACCGATCAAGGCAAGATTCAACCTGGAAATAAGGGGAAAAAATTCTGACAGTGAGAACCAATGGAACAGCTTGCTTTGAGAAGTTGTGGGAGCTCCATCACTGGAGGCTTTCAAGAAGAGATTGGACTGTCATTTGTCAGAAATGGTGTAGGGTCTCCTGCTTGGGCGGGGGTGGTGATGGTCGGACTAGATGACCTACAAGGTCCCTTCCAACTCTGTTAATCTGATCTGATAACTATCCATTTATCATGAAAATTCCTAGGCACAAGGAACAAAGGGTTGCATTACTCCAAACCAATTGGAAAGTTGTCTATACCATCCCTGATGACTGCCTGGGATATGCAGCATCCCATACTGTAGAGGACAAAAACAAACTTGTTCTCTCAAAGGATTGCAATTCATAAGTAGTTCCCCAAAGATGGTTTTAAGAGTTGAGTGGCTCCACATCCATTTTGAACAGGTGCCAGCTTTCTTGAAACAGGGGCCACACCTTTACAACATTTGTGTTTCTCTTTCACAATATGGAAAAGAAACTGGAAAGATCCTTTTATCACCTTCAGGAAAAACATGAAAAGGACCTGAATAACTAACCTAACTATGTGCGAATGGTGAGGATCACTATTAGTATCCTCCACTCTTTGGTACAGCTAGCCCTTAACTTGCAACCATTCATTTAGTGACAGTTCAAAGTTAACAATGGCACTGAAAAAGGTGACTTATAGCTGCTTTTCACACTTACAACCATTGCAGCATTCTCCGTAATCACGTGATCAAAATTCATACACTTGGCAACCGGCATGTATTTAGGACAGACGCAGTGTCCCAGGGTCATGTGATCATCTTTTGGGACCTTCTGACAAGCAAAGTCAATGGGGAAGCTAGATTCACTTAACAACTGTGTTACTAACTTAACAACTGCAGTGGTTCACTTAACAAATGTGGCAAGAAAGGTCATAAGATGGGGCAAAATTCATTTAAAAATTGTTTTTCCTTAGCAACAGAAATTTTGGGCTCAATTGCGGTTGTAAGTTGAGGACTCTCTGAATTTACTGCCTGCAAAAACCAGGTCTGATAAGCTGCTTGGTCCTCGGTTTCAGTAAGACTCCCTGAATGATCTTCTCCTGTCTAAACCAATTTTTAATGAACAGGAGCCATCCAAGAGTGCCGATTCATTCCAGAAAAGATCTCATCGCTATAATAGCTATCATCTAGCAAATGTTATACTGCACTATCATTATAGAAGAGGGGAGTAATTATCTAAAGGTCTTATGGTACAAAGACAACAACAAGAGCAAGATAACAGAATAACAAGAGTTGGAAGGGACCTTGGAGGTCTTCTAGTCCAACCCACTGCACAAGCAGGAGACCCTTCACCATTCTGGATAAATGGCTGTCCAATCTTTCTTAAAAACCTCCAGTGATGGAGCACCCACAATTTCTGAAGGCAAGCTGTTCCACTGGTTAATTGTTCTCATTGACAAGAAATTTCTTCTTAGTTCTAGGTTGCTTCTCTTCTTGGTTAGTTTCCACCCATTGCTTCTTGTCTTGCCTTTTGATGTTTTGGAAAATAGGTTGACACCCGCTTCTTTGTGGCAGCCCCTTAAATATTGGAAGGCTGCTTATCATGTCACTTCTAGTCTTTCTTTTCACTAGACTAGCCATACCCAATTCCCGCAACAATTCTTCATATAGCTTCCAATCCCTTAATCATCTTTGTTGCTCTTCTCTGTACTCTGTACTCTTTCCAGAGTCTCAACATCTTTTTTATATAGTAATAACCAAAACTAGCTGCAATATTCCAAGTGTGGTCTTACTAAGGCATTATAAAGTGGAAGTAACACTTCATGTGATCTTGATTCTATCCCTCCATTAATGCAGCCTAGAATGGCATTGGCTATTTTGATGGCTGCAGCATATTGCTCGCTCATATTTAAGTGATTATCCACTAGAACTCCAACATCCCACTTGGAGGGATCTGACTCTATAGTTACTGCTATAGAGTCAGTTCCACACATTCGGCACCTGTACATTTGTTTTTTCTTGCCTAAGTGTAAAACCTTACTTTTCCCTACATTGAATTTCATTTCGTTAGATAGGGCCAGAGGTGGGCTCCTACCGGTTCTATCCGGTTCTATAGAGTAGGTAGTAACTCCGTGGTGATGTCACAGAGCAGGTTCTGTTGGTGGCTCCGTGGGCGCTGCCATCTTGGATTTTGCTTCTGCGCATTCACAGAAGCTAGTTTTTGACTGCCGCGCATGCGCTCGCTTGCATGCTTTGCGCGAATGCTCGAGGCGCGACCCTGAGCAAACCGGCAGTAAGAAGATTCAGAACCCACCTCTGGATAGGGCCCAGAGTTCAAGTCTGTTGAGATCCTTCTGGATTTTGACCCTATCTTCTAGAATGTTGGCTACTCCTGCCCACTTGGTGTCATCTGCAAATTTGATGAGTTCCCCTTCTATTCTCCCTTCTAAATTGTTTATGAAGATATTGAAGAGTACTGGCCTAAGACAGAACCTTGGGATATCCCACTGCTATTTTGGTACTTTTCTACTAGGTCAGGGGTTGGCAACCGTAAACACTCAAAGAGCCACAAAGATCCTAACCGGAAGCCCCCCCCATTCAGTTCTAGAGCCGACCTGAAGTCCGGTTCCCCCACCATAGAGTCTCCTCCTATTGCGGTGTCCTTTTTCCTCTACCTGTCCTAACCGAAAGCCCTATCAATTATGGATATGACCAGCGACAGGGAGCCGCAGCAGAGGGATGAAAGAGCCACATGCAGCTCCAGAGCCGCGGGTTGCTGACCCCTGTAACTAGGTATACAGAATGCTGCTCCAAACACCATCAGCCACAATTAGCCACTATCCTTGGAAAGATTTACACTTTGCCCAATGGTGGGGCTCTCCAACAAGCCTGGAACTATGGTATGGAGGAGCAAAGGGCAGAGGATCCACGCTTGGCTAATGAGAGAGGGAAGGAACTAGCAGAGAAGGGAAAGAATTCCCTTTTCCATTCATCTGGCAGCAGCAGTAAATCACTGTCTCTCTGTCAGCCTCTTTTAGAGGTGTAACAAAGGAAAAGCTGTGGAGGAAGCAGTTTTCCAAGTAACCTACTTACCTCCTTTTGTTCAAGGACAAGAGGATTGCATCTTGCCAGGGGTTTGGGGGAAAGCCTTGAGATGGTAATAAGGCAATCATTTTGAGGAGGTACCGTACCATTAAGAATTATTTTTACAGCCTGTAATTGATGAAAATAGATGTAAAAGAAATTTTTACATCAAAAAGAGTTCCTGACATCAAAGTCAAATCCTACCTCCTCATCCTAAACTTTTAAGAGACTTTCAAGAAGAAGGTCTTGCTGTCTTTGATTTGATAAAGAATTACTTGACTGGGCCTTTTATCTGAGCTTGGTAATGGCAGCTGGGGAAGAGAGAATCGGTCACCCATTTGAGAAAATCCAAAAGCTTCAAAAGATGTTGTTGAGGTTGTTGTTGTTTTCATTTCTCCCCGTTTGTTTTAGTCTAAATGGAGGTTACAAAGTCAATACTCCAGAATATCAAACAGTAGTATATGTGGTAAAGCTGCCCAGAGCCGCCTTATCAGTGAGATTGATGTGATATAAATTTAATAAATAAATAAATAATACATAAGCAGATATAATTTATAGATCTTTGACCATTCTTTCTCAAGAACTATAGTGGAACTTCTTGCAATGATTTAAAATAAAGTATCCATCATATTCTGTGGGCCATGCTATTTCGAAAGAAGTGACTAATTTTTCAAAATTGGAGAAAAGGTAAAAACTGCTTGGAAAATTCATACCAATCAACCAATCAATTTTTATTATGGTCACAGACCAGCATTAAATTCATATCTATCTGCATGAGTCATTGTAACCATAAATTTCAAGGTTGGTATCCTGCTGTCACACACACATGCATGCATGCACCTGTGAGGTTCCTCATGGGCTGATACAGTTTTTACACAAGATTTTCATGAATTAACCATCATATGGCAAATCCTTTAATATGAAGAATAATTTGCTAACCAAATCTGACAAAATTTACTTCCAATTGGAAATTGTTATTGGTGTAGAATAGAGACAACCATTCATACAATATGTTATCTATGAAGTTGTGTCACCTCAGAGATTTGGATTTTCTTTTCTATAGAATCATATTTCAGCTAGTTCTACAATAATCTAATAATTGTGTATTGTTTGTAGCTACTTAATGCGTAGTATGTTAACCAAGTAGGTTCAATTTAAAGTTCAATAAAGATAACATACTTTTCCATTTTTAGATATGATTTTTTAAGAATCAACTTTCATATGACAGATAATATATGTCAGCAAGAATAAGATATTGAATTGTAGATCTATCATTTTTACTCTTAATTATTTTTAGGTGTATACATGTTTTCAAATTAGATCCAGAGAGATCCCATGGAAATCAGTACCAGTCATCACAACCATGCATCTGGATTTTCAAAACTATCATATGCAAAATCATGCATCACAGATTCATATTATTGTTGAAAGGAATCTGCATGAAATTATTGTCAGATAGTAAATGACATCATTTGCACATAATGAATAATTGAAACATAGATTTGACTTATTTCTTCTTACTAACTTTCAGGTATATGAGATACTTTATTTTTAGCATTAGATTCAGGCAGATCCCATAGGGGAAAAATAAAATGATGAGTATCCCTGCCTTGAATGCCTTGTATTATTTTATTGCTACTTTGGCACCTTAAGTAGTGAATTTGTGATTTTGATGTTTTATTGTGTGCAGACAAATCCCTTGTACAATCAGATAGCTACATGAAGATTATCACTTCAGATCTGAATTTGTGTACAAGATTATTAAAACCTTCAAATCCAGATTGTAGGGACTCTGTGTGCAGATGGATATACCTATAATTTGATGGTGGGTTTAGCTGAATCTAGGTATCATATGTAGAGGATCCATACTTTGGATTCATACTTTTATACCATGTCAGTATCACAAAATGAAGGATTCATGATAATCATGTCATCTAGATCAATCGTGATTTAATACTCCTCCTGAAAATCCCATCTGAAAATTGTGTGAATGCAGATCCCTATTTTTGTACCAAAGCAATGCCAGCAAGGCCATTTGATCCATAGCTTTAATGGCTCATTATTTTATTGTTCTTGCATGTGAATCACATGTACAAACCATGCGTAATTAAGTTGATCCAATGACTTGGGTTCATGGTTTTCTAGCACAAAAATCTTCAGATTTTTATGGTCTAACTGCATTAAACCCTAACAGCTGCAACTTATTATTTGATAAGATATTAAATCAAATGGATATTTATAGTTCTGTAACTTGAATAGCAATCTGTCTTATTTTGGGGCCCTGGTTACTCCAAATTTTGAAAGTGTTATTGTGATGGACTTGTCTGCAAATATCTCTGATTTTATGTTGGTTTTATGAGAATCCCATGTTAAATCGTTTTGGTCCACAAAGCTCCATGACTCATCTCCACATTTTAGTGATATAGCACCTTCAAAATTGTTTGGTTCCTATGTGTAAATGGATGTAACTAATGTGATTGTGGTTTCATGAGGATTATATATAAAAAAAACATGTGCTTCTGTGAAGATCTACACATCAGATCTATGTTGTTGTGCCATGGTGGTGCCAGAACCATTGGACACAAAATTTTGAAGGCACAATGGATGATATGATTTAATGATGGTTTCATATGAATCACCTGTAGAATTTATGCACAGTCTAGAGGATCCATTCTTTAAAATCACATATTTGATTAAATTAGATTCGATGACTAAAAGTTCTAATACTGATTTTATGTGCATCCCATGTAAAATACATAACATTAAAATGAACTTTAAATTGAATCCACATTATTGCATCATGACGATTCTTTGCATACCAACAGATGATCTGTGATTTGATGACTTCATGTGGATCCCATGTTAAAGTTATGTACATAATTTTTATAACAGGAAAATGTCAAAAAATCTGTTTCCTAAACGTAGCATATTTCCCATGAAATTGATGTTATCTGTTATTAACAGATAATTAATAATTCTTGAAAAAAATATGAGGATCTGTGTCTCAGATCCAAGTATTTGTCTTATAGCACTGCCAGATCCATGGTGATCAGGGAATTTTTTTGTGAATTTTTGCATTCTCTTTTATTTTAAGGCAAAATCAAGATGATACACCCCTCTGACACACTTTTTTGCTGCATGACAGTGCCAAAATTCATCCGAACTTGATTATTTGAATTATGTATCTGCAGACAAATTATTATTTGTTCCAGGAGGATCCCATGTCAAAATATTATGAAATTATCTATGCTCGATTTCATGTATTCCCAGCTTCCATCTAAATTCCTCATTCTCAGGCTTCAGGACCAGATCCAATTTTTCAGCTCATAATTTACAACTCAATTATCACAGCAGCACCTCAATGAAATTACCATACTTGTTTCTCAGCAATGCTGAAGCTGATGGAAACTGTAGAAACTGATATTTGTTTTCTTTTCCCTTTCTCAAAAGCCTTCTTTTCAAACATTTAATTCAAACAATAAGGAGGGGGGGATCATAACTTTAATTTTTGAATACTGCTGTATTTCTTGACTGGTTTCCTGGCAAGATCATTTGTCCGTTGGGCGATTCCAAACGCCTAAATCCAAGGCAAATAAGGGGGATCCAGCTACGGATTAGGACGGAAGACCGTCTGAGCACTCCAGGATTAGATGGCTGCAGCGAAAAAGCTGAGAAATCATCCCCGTAAGGAGGTCAGAGATAAAATCAGGAGTTGGATTCGACTCTTCTCTCTTAAAAGAGTCGTGAGAAAATGAAGAGCGAGGATGAAAGTTGCCACTTTTCCGGCGCGCATTACGAAATAATGAAGAGTTCTTAAGAATTCCCGCAACCGGATGAAAAGAATTTCGATTCCCGGGTTTAACCGGCGTTCTAAACCAACAAGCTTCGAAGGCTTGAAAAAGTCGAAACCCGTCGAAACAGTCCCACACTTATTCGGGAGCCGATTTCTGCCGCGGCCACACGCTTTCTTTAAGAGCCCTGAAGAAAGTCTTGCTGGCGGGTCTGACGAACCTGGGCTGGGCCCGACAAGCGTCCTCCTCTCCGAGGTTTAAAACTTCAGGAAACCTCCCTCTCCCCCGACTGGGTCCCTTCGTTCGCTCCCGCTCAAGTCTTCAGCAACTCGGCCGTCGAGAGACCCAGAAAGCGACGCCAAGAAACAATAGGCGAAGCTCGGCTTCCCTTTCTCCGCCACAAGCGCTCAAGCCCCGCCTCCTCTCTTTCTCATTGGCTAACCGGGAATTTGGGGAGCCCCTGAGCAGGGCGTGGGAAGGCGGAGCCGGTTGCGCGCGCGTTGCATTGTGTGCGCTCGAAGTG
>JANHFT010003459.1:218182-232931 GCA_032467955.1 Pseudoxenodon macrops
ACAGAACATCTACGGGTATACATTTTGGGGATACGGCTATAAAATACTGCACTAACCTTTTTTTTTTAATAACAATTTCCTTTTCTTGCATTTTTAATGTTTAGGCCTGTGTATGTACCATTTAAAAGGAGCTAAATGCATTCAATGTCATGTATTTTTAGAAATACATTTACTTTCCAAGTTAAAGAATGCTGACATTTTTTTATTGTATGTATTTATTACGTTTGTATGCTGCCCGTTGCCTAGATCTCATCTGTACGTTGTGGTTGATAAGTAAACTGTTTTATTAAAGTATTTCAATTGTTTTATATAAGAAAATGGCTAATTGGGTAAGAGGTGGAATGGTGTAAACATTGAAAATACATGCCATGTGACCCTGAGGATGCTGCAATAGTTGTAAGCTTGAGGACTGTTTGTAAATCACATAATTACTCTGAAATAATTTAGCATTTATATTAATAATATAATTCCTAGAGATTTGACATTTTTCCACCTTAAAGCCTGAGTTTCTTACTAAAATTTCATGATCTTGTACAGTCATATTCTTAACCAACATTTTTGGTTTTTTGTTTATATAATTTCAAGTCAGCTAAGGCACCAAAGTCACTCAGTTTCTTCATTAAATATTCCATTCCATTTTAGAGGTTTTGTAGAAACAAAACTAAATCATTGGCAAAAGCTCTCAGTTCATACGTTTCTTTTTTTAATCTTTACACTCAATTTTTTTTAATCTTTTCTATTTAAACCCCCCGAGACTGTAATAAAAAGCAAAGGAGATAAAGGACATCCTTGTCTGGTGTCCTTTTGAATCTCGCACACACAGCTTGGGCAAATCTGCATAATATGAATTTGCTGAGATGTATAAATCTCAACTGGAATTGAATGGAATCTCAACTACACTGAAATGGTGTAAAGATTGTAAATAGACTGACATTAGATTGACATTATCAAAATAAATAGTTCCAGTGTTACTTTAAAGATAAATTTATCCCCATTTATTAGGAAAAAATATTGAAACAGTTTGCATAAGGCAGTTCTGGAAGAGACCAGACAATTGCTAAAAGTCTGAGAACATAAAAAGGCAGTTAAGCGTGTTGGGTGTGTCTGGGGAATTAAAAAAAAAACCTACAGGTGGCAGTACTAGAGGAAAACACTCCTTCAAGCCAGTCCCAGGATTGGTATCACTGTCTGTCTATGTTAGGGGTATCTAGCAATGGTGGGTCCTGTTTCTGGGATTCCTGCTAATACTTATTGATTCATCCTCGTTTTACCCCCAAACACTGTGACCTGCTCTTGGAGGAGGCACCATGGATATTTAGCCTTAACAATGTAAGGAAGCTCTGGTACAGGGCTGTCAAACTCGTGGCCTGTGGACCAGATGCATCATGCGCTGGCCATGCCCACGCCCGGTTTAACGAAGGGGGGGGGGAGAAGTCACGATATGTCATGTGATGCTGCCATGACGATGCGAGTTTGACGCCCCTGCTTTAGTAGATTAAACAATATAGTCTAGTCCAGCATTCTTTTCCCAAAGGTTATCAAACAAGGACCATTCTGTCCCTCTAGCAGCTGATATATTTTCTTGGGAATCTTTCATAAGGGAATTCCTCAAGCATCTTTTGAAAATAAACAGTACCTGCTGGATCATCCACATCCACAGGTGTACTTCATTCAAAGAATTAATAACACGCTATCACATCATTCACTGCACCTCTAAATATTGCCTATAGATTCTCAAAATAACTTTTAAAAAGTCCAAATATTTGAAATATTTTTTCTAATTATTTACTCTAAATAGCTATTACATTTTAGTTAGCCTTATTCTCTGCAGCTCTTCTTAATAAGAATATTGCCTTTAAATCTCTGCTAATGATACTATAAAATACTTTAATATTTTTGTTAGAATATCAGTACTTTCATATTTTATTTCTGTAATATTCTCTAATCTTCCCTGGATTCCCAATTTGAGAATATAACTACTGGCTGGTACATCCAGTCTACTTCCGTAATAAAAACAGGTACAAAGTAGAATAGAATAGAATTCTTTATTGGCCAAGTGTGATTGGACACACAAGGAATTTTCTTTGGTGCATGTGCTTTCAGTGTACATAAAAATACAAGATGCATTTGTGCAACACATAATGATAGTCATAGGGTACAAATAAGCAATCAGGAAACAATATCAATAAAAATCATAAGGATGCAAGCAACAAGTTACAGTCCTGAAGTCAAAAGTGGGAGGAGATGGTGATAGGAATGATGAGTAGACTAATAGTAATGCAGTCTTAGTAAATAGTTTGACAGTGGTGAAGGATTTATTTGTTTAGCAGAATGATGGTATCATTAAGTGTCTCTGAAAAGTCCTTATCCTTCCCTAATAATTCTTTGTAATCCAATGAATACTTTGCCTTATGCAAGCATATGTTAAACTCACATGTTCTCACAGAAACAATCTTTTTACCATTTCTTCGATACCACTGGATTAGGTATATTTATTTCATTGCTTGTTGTAGAGATGCAAGCTGGGCTTCAAATGTGGTTTTGAGTAAGCCCAAATATTCTGGATAGATTTGTTCTTCCTGTTTGGAAACATTCATCTTTTGAAATCCAGTGCAATTATTGAACTTCCGTAGTAATTTTCCACATTGAATTCTTTTAATAGTTTTTGTTTATTGGTTTGTTTGTTTTGCACCTAAGTAACATCACCATTACTTTTGATCATATCTTTCTGCATATGTGGTGTTTATATTTAATATGTAATACAAGGTTTTTTTTAATTTGTAGCTGTTTATATACTTAAATCAATGTTCTTTGAAAATGTACAAAATGCATATATTCAAAAATTAAACACAGTCAAGTGTTTCGCTGGTTCAAAATTCATTGTCAGGTTTTTAAAAGTCAGTATTTTATCTTAAAAATTTATCTGGAGGAAGTAATATCATTAATACATTTAAAATTGTGCCACTACCGGTAATATTAGAAATATACTTTGCAAAGTAGCAAAACCAGAATAATTTATTTCTGCACACAAAATACTTGGAGGGAATGACAAAATATTTCAGCCTAGTCCTAGTCTTCACTACAACAGAATGATCCATTAAAGTGTAATGAAGGAATAGCAGTGACCAAATTCTAACAACTGAACTCTGGTGATTTATGATACATCATACTCTTATATAAGAAACAAGCAAATTTGTGTTGTGCTGGTAATCCTATGTGGTGAGAAAGATTTCAGTCTGGATGGATCACATGATTCCTGTGAAATTTATAGTGAATTTGTTTGAAAACAAAAATAAGGCCTCTTCTGCTGAAAAAGAAAAGTAAGAGGATAACTTTCTGTCTTCCCAGGGAACATGAGAAAGAGGTACAAAATCGGAAAAGAGGCAAACGACCCAGAGGCAGACCAAGAAAAAATGTTGTAAGTAATGGTGATTTATAGGACCCATTGAAATTACAATCATGGGGTGAAGGGGGCATTCTTGCTTGTAGATAGCTGGATTTCACCTGCTATAGTGCCTGGTAAACTCTTGTGTAACAGTGTAGTTTGATTCCTATCACTTGAGAGTCAATATTTATTCATCATTAGCAGCATCTAATTTTACTTGAGAAAATGCAAGTCTGTAACAAGAAAATTTTACATATTGAATTATAATAAGCAAATTATAAAAGCAAATTCTGTTGGTTTTGAAAAGTAAATTCCTATTGAGACAGAAAATTGATTATGTAAATCTTACTTTAAGAGAACAAAGCTTTGGGCAGGATTATTGAGTTAGTGGGCTGTATTCATGTTGCTGTCGTTCTGTTTTGTCTATATTTAAAGGAACCTGAAGCACCCTCCAAGAGCAAATCCAGCAGCTCTTCCTCCTCCACCTCCTCTTCGACTTCCTCTTCCGATGAAGAGGATGAAAGTGACCTTGAGACAAAGAGAAGTCAGCGGAACAGGGAGAGTCACCCAGTGCCTCAAAAGAAAGCTCAGATTTTAGTTGCCAAACCTGAAAACAAGGACTCGGCTAGGAAGAAACGTGGGCGGAAGCCACTGCCTCCTGAGCAGAAGGCAGCCAAGAGGACAGTCAACCTTACCAAGGTGCTTAAAACAAATAGAAAGGAGTTGGGAGGGGGAGGGGGTTCCAAATTGGCAAGCAAGATGCAGCCACAACACAATGCTCAAAGTTCTGGCATTGCCATGCTTAAATCCCACATGAAGGAAGCACAAGGTGCCTTCGGTGGCTTTTGTTCTGGAGCATCCTCCAATGATAACCTCTCCAGCCTAGTGAAGAATACTACCGTTGGAAGCCCAAATTGCGGTATCAGCTGGCAAAGCTCCATTGTCCATTATATGAGTAGGATGTCACAGAACCAGAGCTCCGCAGATGCCTCTGCAGTGGGACGACTGACTCTGAAGTCGGCTATGTCCTGCAAGAACAGCCTAGGTTTGGATTTAAAACTAAAAAACCAGAAAGGTTCTGGAAACCTGGAATTGACTGTGCAAGGATCCAAAGTGACCAAGAGACCGAGTGGCAATTCTTTGGGGGAACAAAAGACAGGGAACCTGCACAATGGCAACAAAGTTCCTTCTGGCTCTCCCAGCAGCCAGCCATCTTGCAACCAGGAGCTCAACCTACAAGCTTTAAACCTGCAAAGTGTGAAGAATGGGCCAAGCTCCGCCAGCAGTAGCCATATCTCTCACCATGGCTGCGGGGCAGTTGGCAAAGGCAGTGGCAACAGTTTGGCAACGAAGACAAGCGCCTCCAAGGGCAGTGGACCTGGGAGCGGCCAGAACATCGGCAACACAGGGGCAACATCAACAGATGCAGATCCTTGCAAAGGTGAGAAACCTGCACAAAGAGCAGCTATTAGTGAGAGAGATGTAGCTACCACCTGTGCCCAGGAGGGATGTCCCACAAAAGACAAGACTTCAGGCATGTCAGAAGGGAGCACCGGAGAAGAGGAGACTAGCTCTGATTCTGACAGAGATTCTGCTTCTTTTCCTGGAGCAGACCAGAATACGTCTGTTTCCATTCAGACTAGCCAAGACTGGAAACCTACCCGGAGTCTTATTGAACATGTTTTTGTCACAGATGTGACAGCTAATTTGATCACAGTAACTGTTAAGGAGTCTCCAACAAGTGTGGGCTTTTTTAACCTAAGACATTATTGAGCTCCAAGGCAGATAAGCATTCTTCCTCCGTCTCCTTTGACTCTCCCTTTACTGTCCCCTTGGATATTAGAAGGAGAAACAAACCACAGTAGTTAGCAATCATAGAAATAAGGTTAGGGTCTCTTTTTCAAGAGTCTTGGCTTTACTCATGTTACTCAACAATACAGAGGAGTGTATTGAAAACTACAACTCCATGCTTTCCTGTACTTGAACATTTTAGCTATATGATTTGAAAGACCAGAGGATTTTAACATTCAAGAGAATAAATATATATATTTATTCATTCTCCTGAATAGGTTCTCTTAAGAAAAACAGTTCCTTATTTTTCTTCCAAATGAAGTTTCAACACTTATCAGCTCCTAGAACAAATTATGTTAGTTTTAAAATTTGTCAACAAATCTATATTTAGGATACCTGCCAAGCGCCATATAAAAAGTTTGTCTTGAGGGAATGTATGTAAGACATACTTTTTACCTTGCTTTGGAAACTAGAGGGTATGATATATAAGACAGCATTGATTTGGAGCTGGGACTAACAGCTATCAAGTAAGTTTGGTTCATGTTGAGCATTGATCTCTAGAAACTTCAGAAGTAGCAATTAACTTGTTTGAACTAATGTCTCAAAAACTTGCAAAGAAAGTATGCTTTTCATTCTGCCAAATATATCAGCAGATATAGAAAATGAACCTTGGAGAACTGCAGAACAATGTTCTCAAGAACTTGAAAAGACAATATGTTTTTCAACTTGCCAAATGTCAACAGATGCCACTCAGAGGAGAATGCTGTCTCATTTTTAACATCTGGGTGTACATGAGTATATGCATGTATATGTCATTCAGGAGTTTTTTACACATTGGAAAATTCTATATGGAAACCAGTTCCATGTGAAATGTGACATGTGTAAATCATTGCTTAAATAAGCCATGTGTTCTGAGAAATTGCTATATGCTTATGTGGTTGAGACCACTTGTGGGTCCCCAACGTGTTCACGCACACATGCACACATATACGCATTTTGCATGCTGTTGCTTACACAAAAGAAACAGGAAGGAAGCAAAATTAGAGATTTTGCTGATGTCGAGATTTTATAAGCATAAGATGCCTTATAATGTGAGATGAAATATTATTGATGTGTGCTGTTCAAATTGAGTTGAGAATCTTTGGAACTAGAAAGCAGGTTTTTGAGGTTTCTATGCAATTGATATCTTTCTGTAGTCCTAAATGCTCTCTGTTGAGTTTGGATGTTTGCTTGAAGACATTTGAAGACATTGATAACATTTCGTTATCAAACTAGGTAACATCATCAGGTGCTACTGAGTGTGGTGTTAGTTTTCTGAGTGTGGGGGTCACACACCCCATCAATACTGTCAGGGCAAATTACTGTACTGTAATAAAAATATGGAGCAAACACCAGAGTCTCTAGCAGTGATGATGTTACGTAGTCAGAGAATGAAACATCTGCAAGCAAACAACCAAGCTCAGAGAGCATGTAGGACTCCACAATTTAACCCTGAGGTGCAAATATTCTCTTATATTGGTGATATCTTTCTACTTATTCTTACTTGCAATAACTACAAAAAAATATTGCAGATGGCAAGGTAACATTGTGATACAAACTGCCATTTACCTTTATTTGATCTCTACATAGGTCCTGTATCTCCCAATTAAATTCTGCTACAGGGCATCACTACAGAGCAGAAATGATTGAAACTTCTCTTTGCTTTATTCTTCCAGCAAGGGATGGCTTTCTCATTACCTTGACCAGGAAGGTAATGTATGAAACCAGAGAGGATAGACTGGAATGAAAACATCCTAGAAGCTGTTTATTTTAGGCTACCTGCTTTCTGAAGTCAAGTGATGGTTCTGTTTAGGTTTCTATTATTTATCTCAGAACAGGTGGTTCCTGTTGGTCAAGAGTTGTGGTCCAACTTTGGGCAGTGCTGAGCTCGGTCAAGTCAATTGGCAATCAAGCTCTATCAGAATTTGACTCTGTTCTAATAGTGTGCTTCCAAATTCCCATACTCTTAGCACATTCAGTAAAAAGAAACAGAAACAGGGAATGTTAAATTGATGATAAGGAATTTTATTGAAATGGGTATTTTTGAAGCTTTCAAAGTCATAAAGTATATGATGTTGGACCACTGTTTATCAGACCCATTCCAAGGTAAAGCAATGCAAAGGTTTTGTTCAAAACTGTATGTTGAGACTGCAGTTTAGTTTCTTGTGTGTATGTTGTGATGTGACTCAGCAAATGGTTTCCAGACTTTTGGATCATTTGAAGCATTGGCTTAAGCCTACTACTTTTCTTGCTCGTACTGTAGTTTCTCTCTTACATTGCTGAACCTTTCCGCTACTGCCATACGAGCTAAGAAAAGGCAAGATGGCAAATTTATCAGGGATAAAGTATTGCTCATGCTTATGTTAGCTAATATGATTTTGTTGAATACATTGATATGGAAGCTTATCTTTTTCACCAAAGTTTACTCGCATAAAAAACAATTCCAAGGAAGTCCATGAGATTTGCTTCCATGGAGCTGTAATTTAAATTTGATATGCCGGGTTATAATAGTGCACTGAATGAGTCTTCTGCAAACAGTCCTCTTGATGTGCACTGCTGCTGAATAAGGTGACAGAAGTTGAGCCAGGATTTTCCAAAGGGCTTGCAGCTAGGTAGAATGCCTCCAAGAGTCAGGCGTCAGACTTAGTACGACGTTACTCAGGTAGCATTTTCATATAACCCTCCTGGGTTTGAATCCTGGGCTGCCTGGGGTGCCAGCTCACCATATTTGTTCCAGCTCACCATATTAGTTCCAAAAATATTCTTTGTTTAGATCAGAGGAAAAACATATCTGAGAATGTGATTTGTTATGTTAAAAAAACCATCCAGTGGCTATATTACAAACACCCTGACAGATAGCGTAAGAAAACAAGGCATTTGTTCTGAATCGTAGATGTGTATGACTTTCTCATTCAATGCTTTTAATCAGATGCCCTCTTTTTGCACTTGCTCTCCATTGCAATTAGTATAGTGCAGTACTCTATAAGTTGTGTATTCCTCTGAGTCAGATTACACAATTCCCATTTTCTATTTTTTTCCTGGAAGTCTCCCCACCTCAACAACTAATCTCCTTAGAGTGCCCAACATTATCTAGGGGCTTCTGTCCACTTACTGTAAAGCTGTCAGTGTGTAATATTGAAGGGGCCGCCTTAGTCAATTCTTTAAATGCCTTTGGTAAAAATCTGCCAAATTTAGATAGCCCCAGATAATGCCCAGATAAAGATAAGTCTTCTTTGTAGCAATTGGTGCATCTCACTTAGATATTATCAGTGAAGGATCGGAGGAACTGAGGATGAGAATGCTTGCCTGTCTCAGTTTTTTGTTGTGCATCTCCTGTTGGAGCTGTCCTTGGCTTAAACTCTTTTTAAACTTCTATCGTGTGCCTTTTAATTCTGGGTGTATGTTGACAATATTTTGATAATTCTGCCAAAGTAGATGTTTCTGTGGAGAACTAAGGTTCTGGTGAAGAGTCAGAAGAGGAAGATACACAGCAATTCAGTTAAATGAAGTCAGTTTTCTATTAGACCTCACCGTACCCTTTCTTGTAGAAGCTATTGTCTTTTCCCAAGGAAGAAAATCCCATTAAAATATTGGCAAATATTGCTTACGGGCTTGGAAGAATTTGGTGGTTTCAGAAACAGGAATTCCTCCCACAAAGCCCTGTTGTCCCGAGTCCAATTTCTCAGGTCCTTGTTATGCTGTGTATGTATGCGTACATATGCACCTGTGTTACTTTGCTCTTTGCAGGACTGCTGCTTTTATTAGCCTACATGCAATAGTGTTTTGTTCTTCTTTAAGTTTCGCAAGTTGCTTCTGCTTCTGTTTATTTTCTAAACTCATTTTTTTCTCCAAATGAGATCTATAATGGGCAACCATTTCCTCTCACAGAGATACATTCCTCTTCCCTCCTCCCCATTTCTATTACAGATCCTTAATTCTGCTTTTCAGTCAGTTCCATTTAAAACAAGTTTATTTCTCATCTCCAGCTTGTTTAGAAAAATGAAATGTTGCTCTCCTTCAAAAGCTCAAATGCTGTTGTCAGCTATTTCAGTTTCAAAGTCTAAAGTCCTAAATAGCTTATCTGAATGAGCAAGTTGGCATATTCTTCCTTAGTTGTATATTGCACATGCAACTGAATTCCAAAATGACAACTAACCTTGTATAAACAGATGGTACATGTGAGTTCTCTAGTTAAGGACTCAGTTTTATCAATAATGGGTAGACAACTGAACTTGATGATAATCATTGCTCTTTTTTATTCTTACATGTTTTTCCTAGCCTCTTCTATGTAACAAACTGGTTTTAAAAGTTCTGTTGCTACTGAAAACTTTTAATAACAGGTGTGTTACTGCATTAATCAGGTAAATTTGTCTTGGAGTAACTTAGTTACCTGGTTTTTACACTGAGCAAAAGTGCTCAGTTTAGTCTTGTGATTTAGCATTAATAACTGCAGTACCAAAAATTAAAGGGGAACAGAGTTACTTTATATTACAGTGTTTCTGCTACTCCAATAAATATTCACTCTATTCTGCTCCGAGCTCAGCGAAATGCCTTTGCAAGAGACTAGTAAGAATCGGTTCAGTGTTTCTTGCAATGTGTGTCAACCACTGTATGTTCCATTTTTTTTAAAAAGCCAAATAGTTCTTGTATGACATTTTCTAATTGCTTTAACTGGAGCTGCTTCTTTGCTTTTATACTAAGAGAACAAAAGTTGGGGATGTTATTACCCTGGGAAAGCTTAGCTTCTTTGTTTGAGTGGGACAGACTTTCCAGGCAGAATATTAAATAAGGCTGACAGCAGTGTCTGTCCACTGATCTCACTGTGGGTTCACTGCTGCACTGGGGTTTATTTGTTTGACCCTGGCTGTGTAGCTTGCTTGGTTCTGTTGTGTGATGTCTATCTCCCCGTTTTCTTGCCACTTACCCTAGTTTAGACTTGAGATTGCTATTCTGTTTGTTTTGTTTCTTTAATTTATTTCCCAGCTTAAAAGAACTTTTAGACTACATTATGCTGGACAGTTTTTGTATAACTTTCAATTCTCTGTTTTAGTATCAATAAATATTTTTTTAACTTAACTGACTGTGGCTTGTTCTGCCTCATTTGGATAGTCTTTTCACTATTAAATTGTTTCCCTAAACCTAATCTCTAAAATGTTACCGGTAAATCATTTATATATAACACGTTTACTGACAATGCAATCTTATACATGTTTAATAAAATTGCACTGCATTGGACGGGTTTTGTTTCCAACCTCCTTATATAATTTCAGCTTAAAGAATATTTCTTTAACTTGGCCAGTATAAAAATACCCCAATATAGCCTTCAGAAGTAGTAGACGAGAAAAAGAAATGTTAGAGACTTCAATCAGCAGATTTGAAGATCTTGAGCAATTATTAAAGCGCAAAGCCACTGATGCAATAACATGGTTTCTACTCCTTAACACAACCCCTTCTCCCCAAATTTTTTTACAGTAATAGGATTGGGATGTGCTCTATGCAGTTTGCTTTATCCTTTCTTTGTGAAGTGTGAAATTTCAGAACTAAACTGATAATTTTTCACAAACCTTGCATAAAGTTGTATGGCCTTTTCTGCAGCACACGAGGAACTACCAAATATCCACAGTGGAAAATAATGTTCAAGCAATAATTTTGCCCCTGGTTATGTAGATTATGGGTCTTTTGTTATTTGCAGATGGCATTATAATCTTAAAGGTAGACAAAAATTGAATTAGAATACTTTGCTATCAGAAATTTTTAATGAGATCAAAAATGCATTTTGAATGTCACAAGATATTTACACCATCCTTTGTTCTTATCAATATTGTGGTGTATTTGTAGCCTGCCCTTGGGATTAGCAACTGTTTAATTACACCATAAAAAAAGAAACATAAATAATCTTCTGAGAAGGAATGCTGTGTAAAAAGTTCAGGGGAATGAAATATGAAACTCACCTTGTTTCATTTAGAGAGTTTATTTTAGGTCTTTTGAATAGTTCATACTTTGGTCAAGCTAACAAAGACCTGATCTAATTGACTTATTTTACTTTAACAAAGCTAGAGATTGGTACCAAAGTTAAATTTCTAACCGCCTTGCTACCTATACAAGGACAGTTCCTTACAGTACATTTTTCTGAATTAATATATATGCAAATTATTTAGAATAATATTTTTTGTTTGCCCCCTTCTTGCCACAAGGATATTCCTATTCTAACACCCTTGACTGTTTCCTTTCTCATGGGTAATTTCAGGTGGAAAATTGATAATAACTGGATTCTGGAAGGCATAGTGTAGGTAGCAAAATAAACACTACTGAATAACCAGAATAGCAAAGAAATCACTACACCTGTCGACTTTAACTTAAAATATGCTATGATGAAGCCTTGAATCCAGGACTCTTCAAATGCTGGTGGATCATTAGTGGACTTCAAATGTTCCTCTGCAATGGAACAACACTCCTGCAAAATTCAAACCCGGAATTGATAAATCCAGCTGGAGCAGCTTGGTTCGGCTTTTCAGAACCTTAAGCTTATTATTTCCAAATTCCGGGCCCTTGCTTCGTCAGCAGTTCTTGCCTTGCTAAGACCGGCACAAGAAGGATTTCCTTCGGCCGCGTGTGTCCGTCCAGTCCAAGCCTGACTTCCTGGATTTAGGGCTTCGTCATCGAGTCACCCCTAGTGGCCATCTTAGGGTAGTACACCCCGATATGGATTTTCTGAAGTCTCCCAGCTACGGCAGTCAGCCGCCTGAGGCTCCGATAGCCACAGCGGGTCCAGCAGCCACGCCGTTTTTCCCCAGGGGGCTTTCCCTTGGTTGGACATCGGGACAGGCTGCAAGGAGACGGATGCAGCATTCTTCCTTTCCCCGTTCACATCCCGCAAAGCGCTGGCACCGTTCTGAATGCTTCCATCTCGGAAGATTTGCTACCAAGCCCCGGGAAAACAATGACGCGCGGCTCACGTGGAAGGTTTTTTTGCAAACCCAGCTCCGGCGGTTCCTTCAAGGAACTGGAGTCCTGCACCTCCGGCCTTTACGGGAGGTCTGATTTCAAGCCAGCGGCTGGAAGTCATTAGCGTCCGGTGCTCCAACCTTAGCAGAGGGACCGGGGGGGGGGGGATTCTGGGAGTTGCATTCCGGCACCTCTGGAGGGCGGCCACGTTGGAAGAAGCCTGGCTTTCTTTGTGTCCTTCTCCTCATCCGTGGCAAAAGTTGGGGTTCGTGTCTCCCCGTTCACTTCGCTATTAGAACTGCAATCATTCTGGAAGCGATGTCTGAACTGAGTAGGAAAAGCTGTTCGTCCACTTCTCCTTTTACAGCTGGGGGTCGCTGTTTCGTGGCAGGCGTTGGTCGCAATCCAGCAGACCTAAAACCTTCTTTTTTTAAATAAAAAGGCTGAAGCTGTTCTAAGTCCTCTCTAGGGAGAACCCCGGACAAGGCTCCCGGGGCGCGAACAGGCGGCAGCAGGGAGGAGACCATGTCCTGGAAACCAAAAGAGTCCTTGGAGCAAGGGGGAAAGTTCGCTGGGTTCGCGGAAGAGCTGCCCAAGGACTTCTTCGCTTTACAAAAGTTACTTCAATGCAGGTTCATTCATTCAGACGAATCCCGAGCGGGGTAGCGTCAAGCCTTACGATCGCTAAGAAGACAATGGGAGGGGTGGGGCACCCATCTTCTTCCTTGCTCCTCTCCTGTAAACCTCTTATCCCGTGGTCCGTTCACATTTGAACGACTCCCCCACAAACCAAACTACAGTTAGCCAGAGCTAAGAATAGTTGCATGGGAATAAACGTGCCTGCCACCGTCTGAGGTTGGAATCTTTCATTCTGAAAGACATTTAAGGGCGGGTGGCGAGAGCTTTTCTCTGGGACTCAACACCCCAGCAAAGCTAGCCCTGGTTTGCCGGACTCCCGTGTCTTCTAAGGATCCAGGTGCGCTTTTCTATTCTTGATTGGTCGATTCACTTTCTCCAAATTAACCAACTGAAGTCTGAGCCTGCCCGATGGAACTTTCGACGGGGAGTTTTGAGTGTCCCAAATGGCTTCATTATAAGAGTCTCTGTTTTCGGGGAATTGCGCCGCTTTCGCCTTCCCTGGCCAGGCAGGGTCACGTTTGCCTCGCGGACTCTCTGGAGATCATGCCCAGTGTCCATTTCCCCGGAGCCTCCAGGCTGGGCTTCCTTCCCCCCACCCCTTTTTTGTGTGTGTGTGGAGAATCTGTCCAGAGTTCCTCTCTTCTAGGACCTTCACTGATCCTGAAAATCAGAAGCAAACCTGGTTCATAGCGGGATGGGAGGACGTCACCATGAAATCCCACATCTATCAGTTCCACTGGGCAATTATTTTTTAAAAAAAGGGGGGGCAATTGTTCATCACCTCTCTATTGTTCCCAAGAAAATCGGCTGGATCTGCTCATGAAATCATGTGGAGTCTAATTTGCCTCCAGACAGATTTTACCTGTTCCCTCTAAGAAGTCCCTTTTAAGATGGGCTTCTGTCCATCCCTCTCTCCGCCTCTCCAGCCTTTGTTTACTTTTTTCCATTCCTTCTTAGTCAAACAGAAATAGTTCATGTCTTGCCTTCATACATATTTGTCCTCTTGGTTAGATCCAGAGCAAGACTGCTCTGGAAAGTCAAGATAGAAAGAGTTCTAGGGTCTTCTATCCCCCAGTTTCGACTTGGTGTAAAAGAGACCAAAAGGATCCATTTGGAGCAGGAAGGGACTAGCGCCTTTAATCCAAAATCTTGTTCTTTTTATGTACACTGAGAGCCTATGAACCAAAGACAAATTCCTTGTGTGTCCAATCACACTTGGCCAATCAAGAATTCTTTTCTATTCTATTCTAAACGGTTGAGAGGGTAAGAGAAAGCTGGCTTGGAAGGCAGGCGCATACATACTAAGAAGTAGAAATCTCATTGTCTGGGTTCAGTCTTCTGAGCAGAACTGGTTGGGCTTTCTTGGCAGTCCATTTTTGGAACCTCTCAAGTTAAACTATAATCCTGAGATTTCCTAGGAGTCTCCTATTCCAAGGATCAATCAGATCAGAGACAGTTGAGTTTTTCCAGACCGGCCGTCTAGTATTTTATTGAATGGTAGCCAAAGGGGTTCCCCGTTTCCAAATAACTGTTAAGGAAGTTCCTCCGCTGCAAGGCTGGAAAACTTCCGTGGGTAACGGACCACCGGCCAGGACTGGTCTATAAGCGGAGGGTTATATATATATATATATTTTGGACAGCTGACTTAGCGGCGGAGGCTCTCAGCTCCCCAACAAGGGAGAAAAGATCTTAGGATATCTGGCATAAATCAACGCCCGGTAAACCAGACGGCGCGAGTCCCGCGTGTGCGGGAACATAAAGGTTTGCGGGTGGAGTGAAGGATGTGAGAAGCGGCGATTCCCCTTCCCAGGATGCGCCCGTCATCCTTAAAGCGCTCGCCCTTCAAAGTCCGAATCGCGAGAGAAAGTTTCTTGTTTCGATCTCCCTCCCTGCCTTTGGTTTAGACCTGCAGTGTTTCTCAACCTTGGCAATTTTAAGATGTTTGGACTT
>JANHFT010003459.1:279868-290934 GCA_032467955.1 Pseudoxenodon macrops
CCAGTTCTCCGAACTACTCAAAATTTCCGCTACCGGTTCTCCAGAACCTGTCAGAACCTGCTGGATTTCACCCCTGAGGGAATGGCTTCCATGTTCAAAGGAGAACTAGAACCTGGATCTTTCCGCTTCTGCTATTGCTCCATAACCATTCTACCACACTGGCTCTCAATACTAAGCAGGGAGTTCCCTGAACTGTTTCATGCATTAATGGATAACTCTATAAGTAACACATGTGATTATGTTGCAGATGTTGGAGTTGTGGCTGGATGGACTTAAGAGAAGATTAGAAGTTTAAAGAACAAAAAAGCAGCATACATAGCAACAAATTGATCTGGTAGAAGCAATTATGTTTAGCTAGAATAGATAGATACGTTGGTGAATGAAGTTAGTGTAAATGTGATTTAGATGTGCATTTTTGTTTCATATCTTATGATTTAATTTATTTGCTTTTAACTTCTTACTCTTTGCATCATATCACTGATTGTAAAAAAGCAAGTAATTGATGGCTGTATCTGTGCCTACATAAAAGTGTGAATATTCAAATTTATCTTGTTGTTGTTCAATCGCTAAGTTGTGTCTTTCTGGACCATAGCATGCCACATCCCACTGCTCTCCACTGTCTCCTGGAGTTTTTTCAAATTCATGTTCATTGTGTCAATGGCATTATCGAACCAACTCATCCTCTGCTGTCTCCTTCTCCTTTTTCCTTCAATGTAATTAGTTTAAAATACCTAGTTTAACCATTACATAGAAAAAAATTGGCCAAGACCTGACCAATTAGCCAAGCAAGCAGACCATATCATCCCTACAAGATTTTAGAAAGTTGAATGAAGTTCTGTCTTTCGGATTTGTGCATTTCACATTGAGTTGCCTCTTAGTGCAATTCTACTAAAAATAACATCTCTCTGAGAGTAGAGTCATCAAGATTAAAAAGAGTTATTTGTGGTAGGGCTACTAGGCTGCAAAACTCTGAATGACAGGAAAAAGCAGTCAAGAATTAATATATTTGATTATCCATTGATTTTTCAGCCCAGGTCTGAGAATCCAATTATGTGGTTTGGTTTTATCATCTCCACGGTTACATTCACAAGCTCTTCCTGCCAGTTTCAGATTATTGCAATTCTCCTGCCATATTGAAAAGCATTTACAATCCAGATAACCCTGGGGAAATGGCTAAACTAAAGAAGCAAAACAATGTTAGTTACACTAGTCCTATTTGTATAATTTTAACTATGATCTGTTGTAAAGTAATATAATTTGTTTTGGATACACTTGGATGATATGCTGAACCATATGTGAACAACGACAGTTTAACCTAACATATTTGAGAACTCAGCCATTTGTCATAGATTATTTATTTTTATTTATTAAATTTATGTGCCACCCATCTTGCAATTTGAGATGACTCTGAGTGGCTTTTAATTATGGTTTAGTGGTGCTATATAAAACTAGAAAAACATATTGAAAAACAACTAGTATGGCAATGATGGATAAAGCGCCTAGCTAAAAACCAGGAGACTGTGAATTCTAGTCCTGTCAGAGGCATGAAAGCCAGCTGGGCCAGTCACTTTCTTTCAGCCAAAGTCACCTCATAGGGTTGTTGTTGTGGGGAAAATAGGAGGAGGAAGGAATATTAGCTATGTTTGCTGCCTTGAGTTGTTTAGAAAAATAATTAAAGTGAGATATACGGTAAATATCAATAAATAACCAGAAAACAAGTGTGCCATCCCAAAGATATGACCCTAAAGTAAAATGAATGATTGCTGTGCACTTCAGTTCCACCATGAGAAAAATGTTTCTTTCCACCTTTTTGTTTATGAAGGATTTTTAAAAGTGGCAACTCTAAATGATAGCTGACAATTTGATAAAAACATAAGCAAGGTTAATAATTTAAGCATATTCGTAACTGTTTTAAAAAGCCCCAAAACATTAAATTTTTGGATGCTAAAATGCCGATATTGAAAAAAAGAATTCCAAGATTCTGTCAAAACGTGTTTCACAAATATTTGTAAGAGAAAATATGTTTGGACAGATAATCCCTTATTTTCACTTGGGAAGCAGAGAGTGTGTGCCAGAAATGCAAGCCAGAGGAATGCCCTTGGCATCTCCTTCCATTTACATCACACAGCTGGGAGAAGGGAGAAATTGCCCCACCCAGATCACAGTGTCTAATAAACTGTACAAACAGCTGCCCAAGAGCTGATCCCCCCCCACTTTATGTATTACACAAATTGGTCCCTCTTAAACTCTTATGACAATTTAGTGTTACAACTTCAGAGCTATTTCTTAGTCACAATGTACTTACTTATGACTTACTGAATAAGAAACAACCAAATGGGTTTGTAGAAATCCTGAGCCAAATCTAAACAAGCCACATATGGTTTTAGTGCAATATGTACCCCTCCTGGATATTTCAGTGTGTGGAATAGTGAGCTAATATACAGCCCATGTAAAAGCACTTGCTTTTATATGGGCTGTATTCATACATTGAACTACATTGTGGTTTCTTGGATCATACTTTGCAGAATAAGCTACAAATGTCTGGCTGCAATGTATTAAATCATATGTCACAGCTAGCAAACCAACACAGATGCATTCATGCTACAAGCTCAATGTAAAATCAATCACATTATAGTTTAGCACAGTATGTCAATCCAATCATTCATTCCATTTATTATCTAGACGGCTTGTAACAACTTATAGGAGGAAATATGTCTTTCTGCAGGTTTATATGGGCAGAAGATGGAATCTCAACAGGAGTAGCTTCTTGTACTGAATCTTCCT
Organism: Pseudoxenodon macrops; assembly: GCA_032467955.1. Lineage (NCBI taxonomy): Eukaryota > Metazoa > Chordata > Lepidosauria > Squamata > Pseudoxenodontidae > Pseudoxenodon > Pseudoxenodon macrops. The sequence goes on from JANHFT010003459.1 coordinate 282,653, forward strand.
ATTCTGTGCACTCATGTTGCCATCTCATGTGTCCGACCACTTTAGCATACAGAGTTCAAACGTAAACCAAGTGTAACTCCTCAAATACCAGTTAGAATCCCAGTGCTTTAGGATTTCCCACAAGTCCCTACTGCAGAGTCAACATCAAGCAACTCACGCTTAAGAAAATGCATTTGAGACTTCAACAGCTATTCATCTCCTCTCATCTTTTACAGTATTGTCACAATTTGGGCCTGGACAATGCTAAAACTAAGCAGGTTGTAGACTAGTGTTGGGGAGGGGACTGGCTGCTTGGTTTAGGCTACTCTAAATTCTCCTGAGATGAATTCTGTAAGTAAAAGTACTTATGTATTTGTACTTTTTAAACCTCAAAATGGTATACATTGCACATTCTCCTTATTTCCCCCCACAATTTATTTGGCAGGCAGGTTGGCTTGTGAGAAAGTGAGTGACCTAAAGTAATCTAGAAAGCTTCCATAATTGAAGGTGATTTCAAACTGGTTTCCTCAATCTTTTGAACAATTTGACCATTGTACTACACTGGTCCCATCAGAGGCCCCGTGGAGCTGAACTTCTGGTGACTTCATGGACAGGCCTTAATTGATTTCTTGAAATTGTCCTGAGGCTAATAGGACGGACACTGTCTTCTCATGAGATGCTATATCTCAGTCATGTTTACAGCCCTTGGATTTTGTGTGATGGCTTTTCATCTAAATATTAATGAGGTATTCATTTCTGAGACAATTAGTGCATTGGTTTAAAGTCTCCAACAGATCTAAATTGACATTAAAATGAGATGAATAAGCTCAGTTGAATTTAATAACTTTGTTCTAAGCATAATGAAGATCTACCATGTTGTCTAACTCTCTGATGCAGCTTGTGGCCAAACCATAACCCAATTTAAAGCCCTTTATCTACTGTACCTTCCCATTTGCTGCATTCATTTCACAAGAAGTGAAACAAATGCATGGGTATGAGCACAACTACTTCTGTTCAGTCGCTGGTCTCCAGCTGCCAGCAAGCAAATCTGAACAGCAAACATCACACACTAAAAATATAGTTTCTTTCTTCACTATTGGACCAGCGGATGAGCCCCATCCGTTTTGCCTACTTCCTATCTCAGCTGCACCTGAAGCTGCCTGTCAGTTACTTGTACTTCTTCGGTGCAAGAAATGCTTACAGGAAATGGCGTTCATCAAAACACCCTACAAATTCTGCCAAAACACTCAGGGCTTTTTCAGCTTCTCTGTTCAGATCAAGGCAGGGGTTAGGTGATATGGAGAAGGGAGTATGCAAGCACTTGGATGAGCTCAAAACAAGTTGCAATTAAGCTGTTTTTAATATACAAGCAATAATGCACTTTGCACAAACTGCTAACCACCAATGATTAAAGGTATTAAATGTAATTAGGGTTGCCAGAGAAACAGGAAGATTCATCTCATAACCACTGACATATTTCTGATACAGGAAGTGTGGCACAATGCAGGAGCTGCGAGGGGCATATTCCATTTCATGGTTTGGTACTTTTTCAGTTTTTGAAAATATGTTTTGCACTTACAATAGCATAGCAATAAATCCAAATAACTTCAGTTTATCCACGATTCAGTGACCTATTTGACTCTTGAGTGACTTTTCCTTGGCTGTTTTTTTTTTTAAGTGAAGGATCAGTAGATAAGAACCTGTTTGGTTTCTTAAAAAAAAAAACACCTCAGCCCTTAGCTTGAGACTCAGAAACCAGAATTCTCTCTCAAGTTGGGTATAAATAAACTACCTCATGAGAAACAGATGAAGCAGGGGATGGGAACACAGCATTTTTATTTTGAAAAATAAAAGGGCTTTTCCTCCTCAATTTCTCTCTACCTTTAAATTAGGAATAAATGTAATAAACCCGATTTACGAGAAACAGATGAGGCAGAAGATGGGAAATAGTTTCATTTAAAAATATATTAAATTTTTCCCTTGAGTTTCCCCAAAATTCTTAAAATTTTAATTGGGAAATCCAAAACTTTGTTCTTACAGACCATAACTCAATACACACTTACCTGAAGGAAATCAGATTCGGTTCAATGGCCACTTATTTCTGTATAGATATACGTTGCCATATTATTGCAATAGCTTACCACTGGTTTATATTTAACAAGAAATTTGGCTCAGGAAGAAAGGTTTGATTTAAAAAAAAAAAGAAGTATATTTACATGAGAGGGGGAAAAAAAAAACCTAAATTGGGGGTTGCTTTTGAGCAGTTGTGTTAAGCCAAATCAGGCCATTAATCGGACAGATTACTGCCACTGTGTTGGTTTTTCTCCTTCTTCCAACATTTTTTGAAAGAGACTTTGTTCAGTTTCCATGAACTGCTCTTCATTGTTGTGACACGATTAAAGTCCTCCTCTCTTTCTCAGAGAGTGCTAGCATGAGTCAGACACACATAATCCAATCGAAGGTGTGCTTCTTGGAAAGCATGCCCTGCCTTCAATTCATCTTGCTTCCAAGAAAGGATTGATTTCCGCCCCCCCCCCAAGCTGGCATCTTTTGATTGCCCAAATGGGAATTAGCATTAATTCCTTCACATTCTTATTTGCTTTGCAGCAATGGGATGGCTGCCTTAAACATGTATTATCTACCGCAGGGCAAGATGAAACCATTCCCAAACAGGGAAGTCTAATTTCCTTGCCATTGTATTCACAAAGGACTGTCTCCCCCACAGAACTTCAGCAAAGTGTTTTCAACCTTGATTATTATTTAGATTCAGATCTGGTGTATCCTCCATTCTTCTAGAACTCAGGCCCAACTTTCAATGAATCTCTCCATACTCTTTAGTTCAGAGACCAAATACATGCTTAGCAAGCACAAAGTCCCAAGCAGCCTTCCTGCTGGTACTGACAATGCTGAATTAAGAGAAACCAACAGCTTGCTGAGGGGTTCAGGCTAGCACCTTCCATTCTGCTGATCAGGACTTATCCTGGAGACATCTGGTAGAAGAGTTTCTTTTCAGTTAATTTTGATTTCTCAGAGACAAGAGATATATTACTTTGGGGTTATGAAACATCCTCTGAACCAGGGGTTTCAGTTACCACAGCTCGACCACATTCTTTGAGGAAGACTGTTATTTGCCTTTCTCAATAACCTTTACAGCAAATGAGCAGCTCCTGCTGCTGCTGCTGCTAACTGTGCCATGTTCTGTATCTCTGCATGACATGCAAGGATAGGCAAAAGCAAAGACATTGCTTGCTTAATGGTGAGCAGCATCCTGGTGACTATAGTTGGAAAACTAGCTAGAACGATTTGGTAAATGCTACCGATGTAAAAATTCACCTTCCTGTACACACCCCAACCTAACAGGGGCAGAGTGCCCATTGCGTTCAGTATAAATCATTCTTAAGGCTCAGATGTTGCAGGCCGTGGAGAAAGAAGCCTTTTACTATCATTTCATCTCAATGATATTTAAGCTTTCTTGAAAATTAGAACTGACTTCTTAAGATACCAATGTTTTCTATTGTGCATAGAACACCGTGGCCAAGATAAATAGCATGTTCCAGACCATTATGTACTAACCACTTTGGTGATAATAAATGTGCGTGGCTCCTCCCCTTTTCCTGCGCTATTTCAGAAAGCATTCCAGAGCGAAGCTGCTTACCCTATCATTTGCCATCCCAGCTTTTGAGGACTCTGAGAGAACTTCATGTCTCATGAAATCCCGTTTGTGGCACCACAGGGTATCTCTTGCCTGATCTGAAAAGCCAACAGCCAGCTTGGCCGCTTGAACTGCATGTGTTGTAGCCAGACCTCAGGACCCCCAATGGTTCAATAAAAGGACTCCACACCACCTGTCATTTTTTGAAAGGTTTATAGACCTTTGTAATGACTGCATGACACAGAGTTTACCTTCCTCCTCCCTCTGGTTTCTGAAGGCACCAAGGTGCCTGTCAGGGGCTGAGGCCCTCCTGCTTCACAGCTAGCCTTTGCCATCCCAGCCTAGGCCAGCTGCAGAACATCAAATGCACTTTCCACATATTACCATTTAATATTTACATTCAAGCAATTCATAATAATTGGAAGCTTATAGTTTAGACATTTCTAGTAGCAGCAATTTCTATAATAGCTTTAGATTATTTAGGGGGGGGGGTTGCACACTGAGATAGAAAAATGTGTGTGTGTGTATGCATACATATATATATATACACACACACACACACAAACACACACATACACACCAACTGTGTGTGTGTGTGTGTCTATATGAATGATGGTCCTGCAGTTTTACAAAAACAAGGAGCAAGGAAATCAAAAAGAGAAGTGGCTTTTAAAGAGGGAAGGAAATATTCTGATATAGCTTTTTATATATATATAATATATATGTATTTAATATAATTATATATATATATAGGGCAATCTAGGGAACTCCATAAATCTAGGCTTTTTATATTTCATTATATAAATACCTACAAATAAATATAATTGCATGACCCACCTGGGGAGGCCTGCCTTCAGTTCAAACAATACATTTTTTTAGCAACACCACATACAAACGGGAGCATGAACCACTGAACAAGTTAGCACTGTTAAAATATAATACTATAGAACTCTTCTCCCGTGTGTTAACTGGGGAGCCGGCGCCCCTCGATGCATCCTGATGCCCGAGATTGTGGCAGGCCAAGAACGCCTTGCAGGAAGTCCTGAAGGCGGAGGGGAAGCCTTGCACCCGACCCTCCCTTCTTCCAGGCAGCGAAGTGTGTTTGATCTCTAGAGGATCTGCTCTTTGCTGCTGCTCTGCAGTGCCAAAGAGTTTCTCCGGGTAGAGCGGTATCTTAGAGGAGGAGCCAGGCTGCCTAGGGAGAGAGACAGGAGGAAGAGCTTGCCCCTAAGCTCCTCACACTGTCACATATTCCTTAAAGGTCACTGTCAGGCAGTTTGCAGTCACATCCGTAATTATTATATTCCCAAAAAAAGGCTTGAACTCTTGCACGGGCTCCTCTTCCTCCTCCACTTCAAAGTGTTCCACCTGCTTTTCCGGCTCTGGCCCTGACTGTTCTGGTGACACCGGCACAATCTCTGGCTTCACCTGCACTAGGCCAAGCTCTCTGTCCCCCCGAGTCTTGACGCAACGCAAGTCAATGGGCTCATCTAAGTCAGAGTCCAACAGGATGACCTCAGGCTGAGAGGTGGGAAAGGCCGGGGATTCGAGTTTTTCCGGGACAGGAGAGTTCAGGCAGGTGGGGGCACTGATGCTCCGGGAAGTGAGGCGCTTCTTGCCACTCTCCTTGTCTCCATGGGGCTCAGAAAGGCAGCGTTTCCGGGAGCCGCCGTAACTGGGTGAAAGGCTCAGTCCTGGGGTAGGGGAGGTCTGCTCCTGCTGGCTGGTCCAGGAAACCAGACTGGGCTTGGTGGTCAGCTGCAGAGGCTGCTGCTCAGGGACAGGCAGTTCTTGGCTGGAGGCCACTGTCTTGGTAGGGCTGCTTCCTATCTCAGAAGGAAGCTGACTGACCTCTGTGCCAGCTTTCCCTCTGAGAGCACTATTCAGCCACCTCTCCTCTCCTGGCTTTTTCCAGGACTCTTGCCTCTCCTCAGACCCTCTCTTAGTAGTCCTCTCCTCGGCCACCCGCTTCTTCGGGGCCTCTCCAGACTTAATCTTTACTGCCTGCATGCCGTTCTCCATGTACTTGCTCATGACAATCACAATGCGTCCATTCTTATTTTTGTTCTTCACAATTTTCATTTTGCCACCAATGCCATTGCTGGTCACGCCCTCCCGGGGAGACGGTGTTGGTGGCCCTGTACCGCTGGAGAGGTTCTTCTCTGCCCCGTTCTTTCCTTCAACCCCAGTCAAACTCTTGATAGGATTCAGCAAACTCTTTGTGGAGCCATGGGACCACTTGTCTGATTGGGACATCAATGGGCTTTTGCTGTGCTCCAAGCAGGCCTGTCCTTGCTGTGGCTCCTTGTTGTTAGGCTGGTAGTGAGATTCATACATCTTGGGGTCCGGCTGATAGTGGTGGTGCTTTTTGCTGTTCAGCTGGTAGTAGTACTTCCCTTTGCTGTGCGACGGGTGTTTGATGCTGCTCTCCTTGCTGTTGGGTTGGTACGGATGGTGCTTCTTGCTGTTGAGCTCGTACTGATGCTGCTGACTTTTGCCGGAGCTGCTGAGATCCAGCTTGGGCCTGTTCTCCACGGCTGGGTCCTGCAGGCCACTGAGGATATTGGACCGACGTGCAAAAGATGGCAGCTGTAAGCAGGGAGGAAAAATATATTAGGAATTTCAGAGAAGCTTCTGGAACTGATCAGAACAAGCAACTGGCTTGGCAGCTCAGAAGATTTTACGAAGTCATGATAAAGGGGTGCTCTTGCTGTAACCTTCCCCTGACAGAGCTATACAGGAGAGTAGAGGAATTAAGACATTCTTTCACCCAATCACCCATTTAAGCACAAAGGCAAAAACACTACATAAGCAGCAAATGTGGTAAGCCAAGGAATAGCAGCAGCCAGGAATACAGATGAACAAAACATCCTACCCATTGCAGCTGCAGGCCTTTTCTCTGGCCAGTTGTTCCTTGGCCCTTTGCTTTGCTAATCCTTACACCCCAACTAGGCATCATCCTTCCTAACCCCAAGGATTTCTTTTAGAGAAAAGAAGCCAGTGAGTTGTAGCCAGCAAGCTTCATTCTGCTGCTTCCCAGAAACCTTTTAAATCTGGAAGCCAGAGTTATGGACTTTCAGGATTCAGCCCAAGCCTGACAAATATTGTGCCATGTTAAGAGTTTGCACTGGTCTCCAGGGCTTCTGAAGCTGCTGTTCTGAAGGGTGCTGGTTGTAAAAGACAAAGACTGGGTAGAACTGGGCTTCCTAAGGCATTTATAGTTAACAAGGCAACATGTGCACACGGGTCTCTGAGAACATGATGAAACCAAGATGAAATTCTGCCCCTTGGGATATGCACCAGAAAAGGAAGGGAATATTAATTAATTGAAGGAAAACAAACTAGTCACCAGCAAAGGCACTCTTCTAAAAAAAAAAAAAAAACACAAGTCAGCCTGTTCAGCAAGATTCCACCTTCAGGAGTCAATTACTTTCACTTTTAGTATAGATTATTTCATTTTTACTCCAATGAAAGAAAAGCAGCACAATTAATTGAATTTACCTGAACTACCAGTGGCTTTGGTTTTGGTCCTCGCTTGCGGTATCCCATAAGTTGCTCTTGCCTCTCCCTGAAGAAAGATTTAAAAAACCGACAAAGATACAATTAGAAATGTTATGGACCTCTATCATGTTAGTTTAATACACAGAAGATGAAAGCAGACAATCCTAGGCAGACTTCCTGGGAATAAGCGTCATTGAATCACTGTCTCTTTTAAAGAGAGACACATGGGACCGCCCTGAGTGTTTAAAACAGAGCAGCAGGAAGAGACTACAGGAAACACCAGAAAACACTGAAAGGTCACAGGAATTAATACCAGTCAGTAAGCATGGCTCCCTCAAGGGCCTGTGCTACAGAGAGCAATGACATCCAGAAATAAGCAGGAAGGGAGGGGCAATTATATATTTTCATACAGCACATATTAAATGGGCAGATCAGAAAGTGGAAAAGCCAAGATTGGGATGGGGGTGGGATTATATCATACATCAAGACACAGGAATGAGCTACAATACAGGCATGCACACTCCAGATATAAATCACCAAGACACAAAAAAAAAAAGTATTTTAAGATCTACGAACACACAGGCAAGTCTGAAAATCTTCTCCTTCCCACAGTGCCCAGAATGTCATCCAGACATTCAAAAGAGCCAGTTTAGATTTCAGCTATTTTCATTTCCTGCAAACCATTCATCTATCTGCTCAAATTTCAATTGAGCAGAAACCAGAACTTCTTCTGAAGGCCTTTACATCTCAAATTTATAAACTGGCTACTATTTTGTTAAAAATTTGAATCCAAACCTGCCAGCCAACTGATTCTGTTTACTGATTCTGCTGCTTTACAAATATCCCCAAAAGTAAGTCCCACCATGTTCTATGAAGCTTCTAACAGCTTCAGATATGTTCCCACTCAGCCAAACCACCAGCTTTTATTTGAAAGCAAAGAAGCTTCAGATGTGCAAGCCAGCCCTTCAAATCTCCTGGAAAACACAGCTGCTTCCAGTCAAATAAAACTATTTAGAATATGGAAAAACTATTCTTCACTTCCATTGCTTTTGCTCCATTCACGCTTTGTCATAAGAGGCATTCCTCTAATTCCAAATCCGTATTGTGGTGGTCTCCCATTCAAGAACAAACCGCCACTTACTTTTGAGGT
>JANHFT010003459.1:301935-313330 GCA_032467955.1 Pseudoxenodon macrops
CCCCTGAAAAATTAACTGGAGCAAATTCAATAACTATGCAACTAGTTGTATTAGTTTTAAAAGTCCCAAAGTGGTAACCGTTATTACTCTGTTATGGCAACAGCAAGTACAATGTGGCAAATGTATTGTGTAAGTTTCTCTAGAATAGATGATGTATCCATGACCAGTAATAATATATAACAATATTAATATAAATATGTAATTTATATTATTTTGAAAAATATTTTGGACTTTCTTCCCCTTTAGTTACCTCTTTTACTATCAAATGTTAATGAAGGTTGAAGATATCCCATTATTCACTAGTTGGCATCTTTTAAACATCTTCTTCCTGCAGTAATGACAATGATAGTGACAGACCTAGAATTACCAGGGGAGGGATGGATGGGAAGAAGCTATCCATTGATACTGACAAGCGTGAAGGCATTGCATGGAGACTGGCGGAAACAGAGAAATGATGAAAAGATAAGGGCAGCAGAGTTGTGCTTCATGTACCGTGTCCTGCCTTGAGTCAATTAGCAAACACATCATCGCACAAAGCAATGGGTCTCCCAAATGGGTGGGGAAGACTGAGGGATATTAGTATCCATTTTTAAAAAAAACAGCTTATATGTCCGTCCATTAAAAATGCAATCCTCTCAGTGTGGAAGACCCTGGTGAAACACCTGGAGGAAATGGACAGGTATTGCGACAAGCCATCGCTCCCCCCACCACCACTCCCCCATCTTACATTAATTTGGAAAGTTGTTTAGCTGTGCATGTATTTGAGGTATGCTTTTGAAAAGGGAGAATGTAATGGAATAAAATGTTGCCAAATTTTTGTGTATGTGTGTGTTTAAGTGAAGGCATGTTTTCAATTTAAATTAATAAATTGAAATAGGATTCCAAAGAATGAAAATTCAAGGACAAATGAACATGAGTTAAACCAGTGTTTTAAGAACAAAATTGTTAGCATAAATTGCAGTACATGTCAGCAATAAGAACTAAGGCTGTAGTGGTGGGACAATTTGGTGGCAGGACAGCTGCAAAGGATCCCAGGTTTAAAACCAACATTTCTGGGAAAACTTGAGAAAAACAAAACAAAACCCACAAACCAACATTTTCCAGAGAGGGATTATAAATTTGTATTGACAAATTGAACTGGATAGATCCCTGGTCTCTTAGCCTATATTCTTTCTTCAGTTTTAGAACACTGCAAGATTTTGATTATCACAAATCACATTCTTAGTGCATTAAAATTCATTGGTGAGGAAATGGCTTCCTTTGTAACTCAGCACTATTCATAAACACTATAACAAAATGATGTTAACTACCTTACTTAATCTAAAATTAGGTTGCATTAGCAGAGCAGAAGAGCAGATAAAACATCCTTGAAAACAATAGAAAATCTTTTGTCAATCTAAATTGATAAAGCAGGGACTGCTTAAAACAACCTGAATATTTCAGTTATATGGATGTTCTTTTAAGCATTTTGGATCCAAATAATTTATGGATGCTGAAGTCCAATAGCAGTAACTTGACCTGTACTTAGAAAAATATTACATTCTATGATAACTGAAGCTTCTAGGCCACATTCAAGGGCAACCTTGCAGCACATTATTAGAGAAGGAGGGGGCAGAATAGGAATTGACAGTGGAGACAGCAGGTTTTATATTGGCAAGGGTTTTGCTAACTCATGAATCGGCAGATAATATTTCAACTTACCGGAGAGAAAAGGCCATATATGTGTGTTTGAATAAGGTCCTGAACTGGAAGATAAGCATTCTAATGCTATTTAACATATGGAAGCCAACTGTGACTCTGAGCTAGTAAGTCCTTTTCAATCAAAGGAAGAAGGCCACGGCAAACCACTTCTGAAAATGCTGCCAAGAAAACTGTGTGGACTTGCCCAGGTAGTCAGCAGGAGTCAAGACTGATTTGAAGGACAAAACATGTACATCTACATATAGGAACCATTCTATAATGCAATAACTTGATGTCATAAAACTGATGTTTAATGCATTAAGGCAATGGAGGAGGAAAGCAGCATATATTAATTTCATGGTCTAATTTTTCATAATATGAGCAATGTACAGATATGTGCGTGCTCCCGGGTTTATGATGGATCAGATGGGCATGGTTAAAAAGCATAATTTGGATTCTTTGCCTGAGGCTTAATATATGTTGGGCTGAGTCAGACCCCATTCAAAGTAATGCAGGGATATTCATTAGATTCTATGGAAGGGTGATACACTGTAAAATAATAAGGATTTTAAAAAAAATCACTTGCACCCAACAATTTTGATGCTGTCAGACAAAAATTCTAATTAAAAAGAAAGTGTGTGCGTGCGTGCATGTATGTTCATGCATCTGTTAATAAATCACCAAGTGGATGAAAGAGAATTGAGTAGAAAAGAAAGGACTGAATGATTTTTCGGTATTAAGACAGGGCAACCCCCTTTTCCTGAGAGCAAACAAGAAGAGGGATCTTAGTTTGCAGTTGGAAGAGGTGGGTGGAGATCATCATTTGTGGACACCTCGGACTTCCAGCTGAACAAAGACTCTGCCTCTGCACTGTCACAGACCTGAACCAATAAAAACCAAACTGATATTACAATTTTGATTTCCCAGAGGGCCTGAAGGGGCTTAATGTAAGAATTATTATCCATTGTGAACAGAGGCTGATCTAGAGGACCCACAGGATATGGCAGGGCTGGTTTCTTAAAATAAAAGGCTCAGTGCTTTCTTTAAGCAATGCTAATTTCTCTACTGACATGTTACTGCTAGGAATTTGTTAAACTCCTTCTGACACAAGAGAAATTCTTAAATTTCTCTATAATCTAGGAAAATACATATGCCATGTATACTTAGCATATGCCCAAAGTTATTGGATCTAAGTGTACAGATATTGGTATATTTTCAGGTCTCTCCCTCTCTCTGTGTGTAAAGTGAAATTGTACACAAGGGTACAATCTGCAGGATCCACCTTAGTCTTCTGAATTTTACATTAATGATCGTATCTCACAAAACTCACCATTTCCTCTTGGGTGGCAGTGCTCACCAAAGTGCCAATGAATCATTGATATATCATCTATCATCATCGTCATCATGATCATCATTCCAGCCATTGTCTATTCACTGTAGGATGAAAGCATCTTCTGCATGTTTCATACACACACACACACACACACGCACCTGAATTCTTTGTGCTTCAGAAGAAAATTTCTTTTTCAGGTAAAAAGGGAGCGTTAGTCATGTACAAAAGCAGAAGAGGCATCCCAGCATTCAGTAATAGAATCATTCCATTCCATAAGGAGTCCAAATTGCTAAAAAGCCAGTGCTGTATGACATATAGATTTTGGCAGGACTTTCATCCGGCTTCTTTTCCCAGACTGATTGCACTTAATTTGACAGTACTGTAGTGATTACAATCAGGTTTATAATGTGTCTTTGGCTTCATTGTACCTGAGAGTTTCGCAAACTTTTGCTTTGTGATAAATATGCCATTTTACAAGAAGCCACAGGAAAGCCACATTCACTAGAACAATGCTTTTTATTTATCTTAATAACTAGGAGGTATTATATTAAGAGAGCCAGTTTGGTCTAACGGTTAAGGCGCTAGGCGGAAAAGCAGGAGACTCTGAGTTCAAGTCCTGTCTTAGCCATGAAAGCCAGTTGGGTGATTTTAGGCCGATCACTGTCATTCAACCCAACCCAGTCCACCTTGCAAGGAAAATAGGAGCAAGTTGTGTTGGATATGTATGTGCCCACCTTGAGTTATTTGTAAAAATAATAGATGGGAATAAATAAACATTTAAATAAACATCTTCCTGTAAAGAATATGATACCAAAGGGTTACAAATGAGACACAATACGACCCTGATTCAGACAATCATAAAATTATGTAATGCATAACTGTCGTATTGTCTTAACCAAGAGCCTTCTAAATCTTCCTTCTTTAACAATGGTTGGCAGATATGTGACTATTGCCTCATAAATTAGCTACACTTCATGTGCACTTACAAAAGAAAAGGTAGTTATAGGCACGCTAGAACCAATTTTGGAGTAAGCATGGGTAGAGTTATATAATCAGGAAACAATGCTAGACAATCCTGGGCATGTTTGTTTTTTCAGGAAACAACTTTAGCAAAATTTTCATTCAGGGAGGTATGTACAGGATTTTGCTTTTTCCCATTTCCTTAAGATCCATGGTGGTCTGGCTGAGAGCAAATACAATAATGGTTTTCTAGTTGTGTACAGAACAAATCATATCAAACCAATCTGATCTTCTTTTTCTGATAGTGTAACCTCTTCAGCTGACCATAGGAATGCAGTCAACATATGAACTGTGGCTTCAGCAAAGCCTTTGCCAAAATCTCCCAAGAGATTTTAGTTGTGAAAACAATAAAATGTGGGCTGGATTATGTTACCAGTAGATGAATACTGAGATCTTTCAATCATTATATCCCACATGCCTACATCAATGGATGCACATCAGGCTGGAAGGAAGTGTCAAGGGGCATAATGCAGAATTTAGCGCTAGAACCCACACTGGTCAACATATTTATCAATGGCTTAGATAAGAGATAGATGAGACAGAAATAGTGGAGCAGATGGACAGCAAATGCCTTAGACTGGAATTTCTGGATTCAGGTGGGTCTTGACCATTATGGTATTATTATGGTTGGTCACACAGTCAACTGGATGTTGAGAATGGATTTGCCATTTTTATCAATCTTTCAAATCCTTCCCAAGGATCAGAGATAGGCAGGTTTTGTTGTTTGATAGTGTTAAAGATATTGTCACAAGATGTAAACTGTTCCAAGTAAAGTTGGCTTCTTGAAATTGACTGATTTTGTCCATTCTGATAGTGTTCAAATGGTGCTCTAGATGTTTTGGCATGGCATCCAAGGTGCTTATTACTATTTATAATTTTAATACCTTTAATAATTACTATACTTACTACAGCCATGGTGGCGCAGTGGTTAGAATGCAGTATTGCAGACAAACTAAACCTACAGCCTAGAGCCATGATGGCGAACCTATGGCACATAGAGTCATATCTGAGGGCACGCCAGGCATTGCCCTATGTCAGCTCCAGCGTGCATATGCACACTGGCCAGCTGATTGTCAGCCTTCTGAAGGGTGAGGAGAGGCCGCTTTCGTCCTCTCTAGGCTTCAGGAAGCTTTCCTGAAGCCTGGGGCCAACCAGACGTTCAGTGGCTTCAGTGAGGCCTGCGCACATTTGCAGGGGGCAATGCATGCATGTGGGGGGGGAGGGCATTGCATTATAGGTGTAGGTACGCACCCATGCGCTACTGCATGCACACACACCCTTTTGGCACCAGAGCAGAAAAAGGTTAGCTATCACTGCCCTAGAGTTTGATCCTAACCGGCTCAAAGTTGACTCAGGCTTCCATCCTTCCGAGTTTGGTAAAATGAGGACCTAGATTGTTGGGGGCAATATGCTGATTCTGCAAACTGCTTAGAGAGGGCTGTAAAGCACTGTGAAGCAGTATATAAATCTAAGTGCTATTCCTAATATTATAATTATCTTTGCTTCTTTTTGCTTGTTCTGATTATTAATTTGAATTTAAAAGCTGCCCAATTCCAATGGACAACCTGGAACAATTGGCAGACGCCAGTAAAAAGAACTTTAATTGAGACAAATGCAGAATACTATACTTTCAGATCTTCCAGCCCATGTATCAGACTGTGTACCAGTAGTAGACTATGCTCTGCTGTGCAGAGTGTATATGTGCAGATTGTCTCCTAGCCCATGAAGAAAGTTTAACCTTAAGCTTAAATCTTGCTTTTTCAGAGAATAAGATTTCACTGTACTCCTGAGTAGCGTTTTGAGCCAAAGTAGAAAAAGGATGAGACTATGACTGAAGATCTTTCATTGTAGCTTAAGACTCCCCCTGGTTTATTTTCCTGATTTGTCTTTTCGAACTGTAATCGCAGTGTTTATGTACATTGCTCCACTGTCTTTGGAGTAGGGGGTAGGGCAAAAAAGATACGACTATTGTGCCTTAGGACAGACAAATGAAGGCATGGGTGAGCATTTCTTTCCTTAGTGATCTCTGAAGAGCTAGACTACCATCACTACAGTTTCTTGATCAATTACTGAGTTGGTGGGAATTGTAGTAACTGTGCTGGAGGACATTAGATTAGGGAAGACTGTTGCAGCTTCTCATGCAAGAGGCCATTTCCAGCATTTTCTTTGGGCCAAGTCTAAAAATGCAGGAGCCACTGAGTTCTTTGTAATCCTGACACCCCCAGGTGTTCTTATTTCTCCTGAGAGTAAATCTACCTTTATTCTAATTGGTTGACATGAATAGAAATGACAGCTATCTAAACATATGGAGAAAATCCGAAATGCAAGCATTGTGTAGAATGAAAGAGCTGGATTATTTTGTCTATTGCTGGCAAGATCCTGAGGATATTAATGGCTAAGGGAAATTATCTGACCTTTAACATTCCAGATATCAAAAGGTAACATTTGTTTTCCATACGTTTGGCTTCCACTTTGCTTCGTGCGTTTGTCTTCGTCAACTCTCCTTGGACATGTGCTTTTCCATCTGTTTTCTATATCCAGGGGAAGAGCCCTGCACAACCTTGACTCTTAATCAATACAATCATTAGGACTGTGCTGCAGGTGAGCTATCCACATGTCTGGCTTGGTATTCTGTCTAGACGTTGTGGGAAATCATCTCTAAAGAGACAAGAACAGCAGCTACCCACTGCCAGCATTGCTTCTTCAGTCCACATAGTCTGAATGGCTCATATATAGCCCACCACTACTGAATCTTCCCTCCTCCCTCTGTGGGCAGGCAATTAAACAAAGCAGAGTGCATCTCAGGACTGCAGGACTTTTGGAGTGACACAATATTGTTCAGGGGTTCCCCAATCCTCACCCAGATCAGGAGCAGGTATGGTGAAATGGCTTTTTCTGATAGCACCTTTGCAATGTTACGCAACAGCATGGCAGGTTTTGAGGTTTTGAGCAGGGGTGAAATGCTGCCGGTTCGGCCCGGCTCACCCAAACCGGTAGAAAAAATGCTTTTAAAAAGTAAAAAAAAAAAAAGGTTCCCAGATGGGTGGCCCATCTGATCGTCACAGCTGATGAACCTTTTTTTTAAACTTTTTAAAAAGCATTTTTAGTATCTATTTGCCCAACTGGAAGTAAAAAAATGCTTTAAAAAGTAAAAAAAGTCCCGACTCTCAGCTGTCTTTGACAATCAGCTGAGAGGGGGGAATGTGGAAGGGTAAAAAAAAAATTTTAATGCATTTTTTAAAAACTATATTTTCCCTGTCAGGTTCATGCTTATTGCAGGGGCCATTTTGTGTGAAGTCTGGCTGCTTCTGCATAGGGTGTGAGTCAGTTGTGTAGGAGTCAGTTGTGTGGCTTTTGTGTTGTGTGTGAGTCAGTTGTGTGGCTTTTGTGTTTGTGTGAAGTGTGAAAGTTGGTTTTTGAGCTCTTTGTGGCTCTGTGAGGTTCATGCTTGTTTCAGAGGTCATTTTGTGTGCTTTTGCATTGTGTGTGACTCAGTTGTGTGGCTTTTGTGTTTGTGTGTGAAGTGTGAAAGTTTGAGCTCACCCAGTCATATGACCACCAAACCAAACCACGCCCACCAAGCCACGGCCACAGAACCAGTAGGGAAAAAATTTAGATTTCATCACTGATTTTGAGCTTATTACAAATGCCCTGTCTGAAGTGGGCACCTCAGCTGAATTGTTAATTCCAAGTATAGACATGTCTTCAAATTCAGTCCCTTTGCTTTTATAATTTTCTGTCAGACAGCTGAACAACTGCCGACAATAAGCTCAGACGACTGTTCAGCTAAAGTAGCAGATTTGTCTTCATGACAAGACATGTGGAGCTTAAAAAATAAAGTGAAAAATAAAGCGGGATAATAAGCTTTGAGAGATGAGATGTTTCCTTGTTGGTTAATTAATAAATCGATAAAATAGTTGATAAGATGGAGGGAGAGAGACCCACAGTAGGACTAAACAATCATGATATATTTAGATATATAACTTATATCTAAACCTTAAATCTGTATCCTGAATGTCACAAATTGCACTCTTTTGTATTTCGTGGCTGTCTGGCCTCACAGCTTATGTATGTTTCCTCTATATCTATTGACAGGTAGGTAAATACACTAGATAGCTTAGAAGCACTCTTTCATGGGTTGAATTCTGCTGGATCATCCTAGTCAAGAACATGTAGATATGCTATAGCAAATATGTCAGCCTTTCAGGTTATGGCAACATCCCTTTTGTGAGGTTTGCTGCATTGGCTGAAAAGAGCTGCTCCATAATGTAGAAATTCGTCTCCGTCAATCAGCGGCTGGTCAGCTCCTTCAGGAAGGCTCCATTGGAGAGCTTTCCTTTCAAGGGACTAGTAGTAGGTTTTGTCTCCTTTCGAAGCCAAGTCCTTCCTTTCGCCCTGAAATCTTTGCAGCCATCAAGCCTTGAGTTTGATCGGGGAGGTGAAGGAGCAAGTTGTGTTTCGGAGGAAACAATAATTGCAAGTCTGAAGCGCTTGTTCAATACTCTATTGACAGGTTTGCCTTGGCAACACAGAGCAGGGATTCTTTGTGTGCCTCTTACTTTCTGGCATCCCCATTGATTTTCATTTCCAAGCTTTTCCTGCCTTTCTTTAAACAACATTCCACCTGCTGATTGTTCTCTTTCTTTTCTTCCCCGCATGGAGTACCCAACCGCCCTGCCTCCCAGCTCCAAAAATGATTTATCAGCTCTATTTTTAAACAGCACTTTTTTGGGGTTTTTTTTTGTCATGTTGGTCCAAATTCAGTGCTCTCATTTGTAAGTCCTGGCTTATCGCTTACCTAAATGTGTAACCTGTATGGCTACCATTGTCATACAAGCACACGTACGTACATGCAGCATGCTAAAGGCTTTCAGAAAAGAAATAAGCAATAGCCAGGAAGTAACAGAAAAGGAATCACAGCTAATGGCATCCACCGTATCCCTGCATACCCTTCTATCTTTGCAAACTGTCCTTGCTTCTACTACGTCCATATATTGCTTTACCTCAATGTTTCTCAAATTAAGATGTGTGGATTTCAACTCCCAGAATTCCTCTGGGTGGCTGAAGTATTCTGGGAGCTGAAGTCCACATATCTTAAAATTGCCTGGTTTGCAATACTCTGCTTTAGACGCAGCCCGTTGTTCTTTCTATTGTGTTTCCCCAAAACACAGCAGCAGCCATGAGGTAACCACGCCTGTCACCTCTTACACCTCAAAAATAATAAGACCTTCCTGAAAATAAGGCCAAGCTCTTATTTCGGGGGGGGGTCAAAAGAAAATAAGACCATGTCTTGTTTTTGGGAAAACATGGTAGTCTTCGACTTATTGAGGCCAATATTAAGCAAGACAGCTGTTAAGTGAGTTTTGCTCCATTTTACAACCTTTCTTGCCGCAGTTTCTAAGTGCATCACTGCAGCTGTTAAGTTAGTAACATGTTTCATAAATGACTTTGCTTGTCAGGAGGTTTCAAAAGGAGATCACATGACCTCCAGACACTGCAACCGTCATAAATAGGAACCACTCCCCAAGCAGCTGAATTTTGATCACGTGTCCGTCGGGGTTGCTGCAACGGTCGTAAATATGAAGAACGGTCATAAGTCCCTTTTCCCCCAGCACCATTATAACTTTGAACGGTCACTAAATGAATGGCTGTAAATCGAGGACTACCTGTATCTTTAAAATAAACTTGTCCCTTGTATAGTGTAAACTGGGTGCTTAAATTTCCTAGGACTTCAAATATGGCGTTAAGAACGAAGAGATTAACTAAGAGAAAATCTTTCTGGCATTCTTGTTTGAATTAGCAGAAAAGGCTCTCCTCTGCTTCCTGCATAATCCAGGGACAACCTAGGAAGTGATTTGCTCATCCTACCAGCCAAAATAATATTTAAGGCAAATTGTTGGTCACTCTCATAGCATACTTTCACTGAGGCAAACAATCCACGCTGCAGAGGATTGTCAGATGATTGTGGGGGGAGGGGAGAGTTTCCCATTGATGCAGGAGAGAAATTACTCTGGAACTGCTGCTAGCGATGGTGTTTTCCTCAAGGAAAGTTGCTTAAGAAAGCGAGAAAGTCAATCTCTTGGCAACTGAGAAAATGCACTGTGCCCGTGATTAATCATTTCTTTCTTCTTTTTTTCCGGATAGAGCACTCTTTCCAATTTATAGTAAGGGTTTGGAGAAATCCAAACCCTTATTATAAATTGTAATGAAATGGAGGTATTTGGAATAACCTAAACAAGAAACAAACAGCCTGCTTCTCCATACCTGGATAGGTAATACATCGTAAAGCTAAATGCTGCATCTTTTCTTACCTATTTTTAGCCTCTGTTGTGAAGGGATGCTAACAATGAATATGCTGGAGGGGGCAGGACGGGCATGCTTAGTTTATTTTTTTAGATAAATACCGGTACGAACCTGAAGGCTACCTGATACCGGTAGTTTATTTCTTATTTCTGAAAAATGAAAGTGAAACAATGTTCTTGCACTTCCTTCCCCGAAACAAGCAGATAAAAGCGGGCAAAACGTTGCTCTTCCTTGTGCTGCATAGTGTTTTCAATTTTCCCACCTCTAACCCGATGATTTTATTCTTAGGATTGAATAATATCCTTATTGTCAATTTCCTAATTCACCTGTTCCAACCTCTAGATTCAGTACAACGTCTGCTCTCTGTTCTTTAAACAGGGTCAAGTCTGATGCAAAAGCCAATAATGGTTTTTGCACCTTTAATACTTGTGCTGGAAGTCAGCATTTCAGCATGACTGAAGTTAAGCTGAAATTCTGCCTACCGTACAATTATGAAAGGGGCAGCCACCCCGGCCTCATTTTCACGCGGTCAACCCCCCTCCTAAATCTGACCTGTAATCAAGCATAAGGAATAGATGGGGCACATATTATTTTGGGCCGAAAGGGGCAGAGATATTTGTACCACTTCAACGAGACCATTGGGACCGTTTCATTTTATTTTGCGTGCGAGCAACGCGCTGAGGTCAAGGTGAGGAAGCCAAGAGAAAATTAGGTCTTGAGCATCACATATTACATGCCACTTAAGAAGATGCTTTGCTAACGGAGGAGTATAACTGAAGGATTTCCTCCTCGAAGAAACAGGCCAGCACATGCGTGGATTGCAACAGAAGGAAGAAGGGCTGATGACAGCAGCAACAAGGAGCCCATCAGCTGCTCAGTGAATTGTGAGACAGCGTAGATATTTGGCACAATTTTACAGCTGTGCTTCCTATCCCCTTCTCTCTCTCTCTCTCTCTCTCTCGCTCTCTCTCTCTCTCTCTCGCTCTCTCTCTCTCTCTCTCTCTCTCTCTCTCTCTCTCTCTCTCTCTCTCTCTGGAAAGAAAAGACTTTTAGAAGAGC
>JANHFT010003459.1:338549-351049 GCA_032467955.1 Pseudoxenodon macrops
CTTTTGCATAGCCACGCCCACAAAATAAGCCACACCCACAGAACCGGTAGGGAAATTTTTTAGATTTCACCCCTGCTCCAAAGGTGTCCAGCGTGCCTCATCCGTTGGCTGTGTGAGCTGACATTGCAAGTGGCCAGTGTAGCAAATCTAAAAGGACCCCAGGCTTTCCCTCCCACCCCCACATTATGCATATCCCCACAAAGAAAACCCCTGCTGGCTGAACGTTCAGATGTAAAAGATAAATTGCTCCTGAATGCTTCCGAGGTGACCTGCATCATTTACATTAAATTGAATTTTTTTTCCCCTCCTGAGATTATTAATACTTAAAGGAGATCTAATATTAGCAGTAATAAGGCTAAAATGGCAAGGTATAAGTTAACTTTATGTAATAAACAAATCATTTATTTCAGGGTCACCCAAAGCACATTTTTAAGGATTTGCTCTCACATTCTCTTCTTAGCTTTATGGCCAGTGGTAATTTTAATCTATTTTCTGAATAAGGTCCTATTTTCCTAAGCAGTTGCAAGGCTTCTCTGGTCACTTATCTAAGTTGGGAGTGAAAATGACACAATTGGATTCATTTCTGGGTAAACGTGTAGGATTGTGCTCAGCGCAATAAATTTCAAAGGAATAACTGACAATTTTAGAAAGGACAATTGCATCCTTTTTAGTTTAATGCAATTGTCAAGCAAATGGACATAGCAACCACCCAATTCAGCAACAAGAATGCAGCTTGATGGTGTGTGTGTGTTTGCTGCTTGCATGTTACAACCAAGACAGTGGTAATCACTTCAGTAAGGAGATAATTATTTTAATAAAACTTATTAGTAGGGATGCACCCCACAGAGGCATCTGGGGAGAAACAAAATACAGCAGATCGTAAAAAGAAAAAAAAAATAGAGAGGAATTTGTCTTTGCTTAATCCTATTCATCTTCTGCTTCAAAGAAGGATTTATTTCTAAAAGAGGTCCTGAGGTTCAAACATGCCTGGAACTCAAGTTTCTTTGACCTAGAGGACAGTCTCTTAGGCCCAAACATATGGCAGAGAGAGCTATAATTTTGTCAGAGGAAAAGAGAAGATAGCCTGCATACAGTATGTCTGCTGTCTTGCTTTTTAAATTGCAAATCCTGGCATTAAGAAGTCCACGGGTTACACTCAAATTCTGAGTATACAGAGGACATACAAAGCATTTCTAAAACAGCTCTTCTCTTCAGTTGCAACATTTAAACCTAAGAAAATGGGGTAGGCGTGTTTCACATTCGTTTTACATGTTTCAGTCATTTTCCAGTTTTTAATATTTTATAATTCATCTTTAAGGAACACAATCTAAACAAGATATATTAGATTCCATTTGGCTTTTTGTTGGCATACAATTTTGCAACCCTATGCTGAATCCTTATTGACTTGAACGGAACCAATTTTGAACAAATACAGTTAAGAAAAAGATTGCATGGAAAATTTCATATGGTTGGGAGACAACTAAAGGCTGAACCTCACAACAGATTTTATATGTCCTCCTAGTAGGGATCCACTACATCTGAATTCCCCACGGATCCAAAATGATTTGTTCTTTTATCCTTTTTCAACATATATTCATATAAGAAATAAAGATATATATATATATATATATATATATTATATACAAAAAATATATATTTGTATATGAATATGTAAAGTTTCACACAAACGTCGGATGATCGTGTTTAATTATAACCATCTATCCACAATCTTATATTAGTAAGCAACCTGTTCATAAATCACAAGTACTATAGCAGGGCTGTCAAACTTGTGCCTCACGGGTTAGATGTGTCACACATTGGCCACGCCCATGCCCGGTTTGGCGAAGGGGGGGGAAAAGTCCTGATACATCACATGACGCTGGTGTGAATTTGACACCCCTGTACTATAGGTTGAGGTGGTAAAGTCAGATTAGGGAAAAATAGGCTTCCCTCCATAAATGAGCCAATGGCTTCATGAATGAACATTGAGAAGCTGCTAAATCTATGCATTCGTAAAAACACCCATAATAGAAAATAAGCGTCCTGAATTCCTAGTAAACATGGATGGGATTGCAGTTCATCACCTTTTGCCTCTGCTTTGGCAGGACAGGCTCTGCTTCTCAAACTACTTTTTAAAAGTTAACCAAGGTAAATTCCTGGCACTCCAAGGGATTTCATATCAAAACAAAATACAAAGCTGCCTGCAGGCTGAAGTGGTAAAACTTGTTTCATGACAACCCTTGTAAAATATTTCTCTATTCAAAAGTAATAAGCAGCCAAGTGAGAACAGCTGCCATGGGTAGGTCAGAAAGCATGTTGCAGTAGTAGAATAGTAGGGGAAGTAGAATTGCAGTATTTGGGACAGGTTCCTCCTGAAACAGAAACTCCTTTAAAAACATACTAGATAAGCATCCAGCTGCCTCAAGAGTCAGCTGTAAAAGCCAAGGATCCTATCTTAAAAGAATTCGCAGCTTTTGATCCATATATTGTATTTACCTAACACCACTGGGAATCATTTGACTATGGATTACTCCTTGAATCTTTAGGTTTCTGATAGCACACACTGCACCATAAATTAATAAATCTATGCGAAACCCTAAGGAGTGTTTCCCTTTTTAGAAAAATCTATTCAATGGTCCCTTGTGAAGAAGATTTGTGAAGCAATTCCTTGTTTTTTTAAATTTCTAATAGCAGTGAAGTATCTACCTGAGACAGAAGCCTCCTCCAGCTATTGAAACTGCTAATGAAGTGGGTTTTTTTTTTTCCTGGGCAACATGAAACATTTTAATTAGCAGAATAACATCTTCTAACTGAGGCTAAGAATGCTGGCCTCAGATATCCCTCACCAAGATAAAATGTGGCCATATTGCGTATCTCTATAAAGTATAAACCATCTTCATACGCTTAATTTATGTAATACAGTAGGCTAATAGGTGGCTATTTATAATTCAGTATTTTGTAAATCCACAGTCACAGAGTGTATCTTATTAGTACATCTAACCTACCTTCTGTAGATTGTCACATGCAAGGCCATTTCTTCACCATAGTTAGGGCAGCATAGCTGATAGGATGTACCATTTGGGTAATCAAGGATTAGAAAAGCTCTTACTAATAACTAGTTAAATGTAATGCATCAAAATGAACTTTCATCACATAAGCCCACACATCACCACTAGTAATAACTACTTGGAGGGATCTGCCAGCATTCAAACGATAGGGTAGAAATCTAAACATAAATACATTATATTCCTAATATTAATTTTTTTTCTTTGACAGTACATTTTTGGGTACTTTCTGGCCTTTCCATTTTGCAATAGTGACATATATTATATATGAAAATATAAAAAATAATAAGACAGATGAAATAAAACAACCATTCCCATTTTTTGCATCTTCAATTTGAAGTTTGTACCTCATGTTACAATGCTTGATCATATTGCTATCAGTCCACATCAAATCTCAAATCTGAGAAAGCTGTCAACTCCAGTACTAAATATTACAGAAGTGTTTTTTAAAACAAACAATAACTTCTTGTCACATTAAATGGTAAGCTATAACTGCTTTTTAAAAAATACTTTGGACAAATAAATGGTATCAGTGAAAAGACCTATAAAATGAGGAGCTATATTTTAGCTCCTATAGTTGTTCTTCTATAGGTAAAGGTAAAGGTTCCTCTTACACATATGTGCTAGTCATTCCCGACTCTAGGGGGTGGTGCTCATCTCCATTTAAAAGCTGAAGAGCCAGCGCAGTCCAAAGACGTCTCGGTGGTCATGTGGCCGGCATGACTAAACACCAAAGGCGCACGGAATGCTGTTACTTTCCCACCATAGGTGAGCCCTATTTTTCTACTTGCATTTTGTATGTGCTTTCGAACTGCTAGGTTGGCAGAAGCTGGGACAAGTAATAGGAGCTCACCCCGTTATGCGACAGTAGGGATTCAAACTGCTGAACTGCCGATCTTTTGATCGACAAGCTCAGCGTCTAGCCACTGAGCCACCAAATCCTGTTCACTGCGTCCTGTTCTTCTATATGTAGTGCTAAATCACAGATTTAGCAACTCTAATAGTTCTCTGCAGATATGCTAGACTCATGCTTTTAGGATTCTCAACATGTCAGATTAGTACCAAGTTCCCATTTCAGAACATCTGTAAGGCACCATGTTCCACACAAGTTCTGACTCCATTAGGTCCTAGCTAGCACTTCTAAAGTTAGACACTTCTTTAGAGTGATTTAACAGAATAACAGAGTTGGACCAACTTTCTGCTCAAACAGGAAACCTTATACCACTTCAGACAAATGGTTGTCCAATCTCTTCTTAAAAACTTCCAGTGTAGGAATACTCACAACTTCTGAAGGCAAGTCATTCCACTAATTAATTTTTCTAATGATCAGAAAAATTCTCCTTATTTCTGGGTTGGTTCTCTCCTTGATTCGTTTCTATCCACTGCTTCTTATCTTGTTTTCAGGTGCTTTGCAGAATGGATTAAATCCCTCTTCTTTGTGGTAGCCCCTTAGATATTGGAACACTGCTATACCTATACCCAACTCCTACAACCATTCTTCATATGTTTTAGCCTCCAGTCCCCTAATGATCTTTGTTGCTCTTCTTTGCATTCTTTCTAGAGTTTCAACATCGTTTTTATATCATGGTGACCAAAACTGAATGCAATATTCCAAGTGTGGTCTTCCCAAGGCATTATAAAGATCTCGTTTGACTTGGTATATAAATCACTTTTTATGTTCTTATGAAATCTGTCATCCCAATGATATATTGTATCATGAATAGATGCCTTGTGAACACACAAATATGTGGTAGCATAGCCTATGTTGACTTCTTGGACATTTCAACTCACCTTTTACTGAGTCCATGCATTGGCTTGTCATTGTTTTTCCTAGCTAGGCAGCATGATGCCCTCCAGAAATCCTTCTCTGCAACTCTTAATACCCTCCCTATTGGCCATGTTATCTAGAACTGATGGGATCTGGAGCTGAACAAAAACTGGGAGGGCTCTGTATTGTTTCTTGCTGCTTTAGCTGGTGGAACTCTGTTTTAGTTATGCAAAGAATCGATGGGATGATCTGACAGGCACAATTTCACC
Source organism: Pseudoxenodon macrops (assembly GCA_032467955.1). Taxonomy (NCBI): domain Eukaryota; kingdom Metazoa; phylum Chordata; class Lepidosauria; order Squamata; family Pseudoxenodontidae; genus Pseudoxenodon; species Pseudoxenodon macrops. Next base: position 343,652 of record JANHFT010003459.1, read on the forward strand.
CTCTCTTCCATGACACTGGTTTTGTCTCATCCCCAGACCACGATTTACAAAACCTCTTTTTCATGGTTTCTATACCACAAAGCATTAGACAGCAGAAACTCACATAGGATAACCACCAAAATTAGGTCAGTTAATTGTTATGTGCCAACAGCTCTTTTTATTCCTTGACAAAAGCTGAGTTCAGCTCTATCCACTTTACTTACTTACTTACTTACTTACTTACTTACTTACTTACTTACTTACTTACTTACTTACTTACAGAATTTATTGGCTGCCCATCTTACCATAGGGTAACTCTGGGTGGCTTACAGTCATAAAAATATATACCTACAGTATACATGCACAATTAAAACAGAAATAATTAAAACCAACATTAAAAGCTAAGACACATGGGGAGGGCAGGGGCAGAGCAGGGGGAGGTAGGATCAGTTGTTACTAGATCAACCACTTCTTTGGCCCCAGCTGGTGCCTACAGATGTTTTAAATGCAGCCTCAGATTGTTTGGGCTAATTATCAGAGATAGTGGGAGTTGTTGGCTAAGACATCTGGAACAGCTGGGATTGGACCACTTCTGACATCATATTAGTTCCTTGTTCTAAATATGTAAAAACCAAACTTATTGCTTTGAGTGACAGGCCTTTGGAGCTGCAGTTTGTTTCAAAGAGAATAATGGTTTTATGATTACAAAGAAAGCCTGTATCACCATAGCTGACTAATGTATCAAATAAAAAACAAAATAACATAAACAAACCCAGCTAAGGATTCCTTCTAGTTTGAAATCTTCATTGCTATGGAGATTCATAATTTGAAAGAAGTATATGTTTTATAGATTTTATGTAACCAATCCTCAATTCAGTTGAACATAAAATTAAAATGTACTATTTAATTCAGTTGAATTAAAATGAAAATGTAGCCTAAGTATTGCTCATAAGGTCTTTGGTTTAATTTAGACTTCTAGGAATATATTGTTCAAGTTATCCAATGTCAGAACAAAGTATTTTGAGGTTTCTGCATTGTTCATAGAAATTCCCACTGCCCTCTTATGCTGCGTCACTGAGGCAGGTGAGGATTGAGAATTGTACACTGTGTGTGTTTACACCCACCAGAATCACACAATGCCTGAAGATTATCCCAGCTGCTCAACAGACTTAAGGGGCGTGCATAAGCGCACCAGCGTGCCTACCATCCCTGTCCTAATGTTCCCATGCATTCGTAACCATGCTTATACATCTTATGTATTCACAATCATATTTATACTTTGTCTGTACTCATATAGCTTGACAAAATATTTTTTTTTTTTTAAAGTCACCTTTATTGGGCAGCAACTACATAGGAAGATGCTGGTGGTAGAGATCATGTGAGAGATAATGAAAAAGCCTCAATTCATCTTATACAATAAACCATTCCTGTATTTTGTCAAGAAATCCACAAGAATAGATAAGATGCAGTGACTGCCAACATAGTGCTGGATTACGCATTCCTTAGGCCTGATGGCATTCGGCATATTATTGATATTAAGAGGTGACCATCTTTTGAAGTACTCCTGTAATAGTATTTATATGTGGCTGGATCAAAGCCTTCCAGACATCTACGGTAGTTTCTTTTCCATGTAGGAAAAGAAAATCTGAAGTTGTGAAGAGAGAATTACAATGAATAATATTTCCTCATCAATGTGCCCTTGAAACAGCATCACTATATGGACATTATCAGAGAGAACAAATAGAAATCAAATGGACTTTGTTCTTGGTCAACGATGTTGGAGAGCTCAGTTTTAACAGCAAAGATACAGTCAGGAGCTAATTGTGGAATCATTAACTAATCATCTGCTAGTTGCAAGTCAAGCTAAAGCAGAAGAATAAAACCAATCAATTCCAAACATTATCGTTCCATATGATGTTGCGTTTATCCCCACTTTTTAAAAGAGAATGATCAGGAATCTCTGTAAAATCCTCATCAATAGAACATTAGAGGAACACTGGAATAAAATATTTTGTGTGTGTGTTAAGGATGAATGTGAAAAAGAGATTGCAAAACTAAGAAATAGAGGAAACCAAATTGAATGTCAAAAGATGATGAAAATTGCTAAGAAGAGAAGAATGTGGGAAACGATGGAATAAAAAAGAAGATGATAAACAGAAGATGACACGGTACTGCAGATGGACTCAATTACAGCAACAATAGATTGCAGATCTATACTTGTGGTTGCTACAAGTTGACAACTTGATGGCACATAATGAAGTCAACTGTAGGAATGACAGATCTTCTGTCCTGATTTTATACTGATTACAACAGCAAGCTATTACACATAATGTTCAGGTACTGTTTTGATTCAATAAAGATCTTCTTACGTGTGCCCATATGGCTACATTCACATGACAAACATGTCAAAGCATGTGGTAGAGACTAGATAACGTTGATTAATTGCTTCAAAGTTGTACAACATCTGATGACACCAGTTCCAACATCTACTTGGTATTTGGCCATCTGCTAATGACATGGTTACTAAATGCTGACAACAAGGAAAGTAGATACCATTCTAGTACCCATAACCCACTTCAACTAATTTTGGTGATAACAATCTTTCTACTAAGTGCTTCTCTGGAAGTTTCAGAGGATCTTATGCAAGAACATTATAAAAACCCCTCTGAATAGAGAAATGAATGAAGCAAGAGGGGTTAGGAAGATTAAGTATTGCAGTGGCCAAGAGTTAGGAAGAAGCACTGAGCAGTTCTTATCCCAGTGCAAATTACTGAATCCCAATTCTCCATTTCTGGAGGTAAGTCTTGTATTATATTTCCTTCCTGCAGCCCCAATTACGTTTTTATTTCATACAGAAAAGGTCAAAGAAACATATTTTCTTTGTGGGGTGGAACACCAAGACGTTTCACTTTACACTGCATAATAGTATCATAATGTATGTACACAAATAGTCTGATATTTTAAGGTATGTTGATTCATTGCTTTAAGACAGAAACAGTAACAGAGTTGGGGCCTTTGGAGGTCATCTAGTCCAACTCCCTACTCACGCAGGAGATCTATCCTAGGGATTTGAACCACCGAACTGCCGACCTTTCTGGATCGACAAGCTCAGAGTCTTAGTCACTGAGTCACCTAGCCAGTTCAGTTCAGTGGGTATTTTCCTTATCATTACAATTTGGCAGATTTCCTCTGCTCACTATTTGGAGCACCAGTTGCTGGAGCACAATTTCTCACAGATTTGTAGCTGTGTATGAAAGCTGTGTATAAAAGGGCCTTCAAAGGTTGAACAGGTTGCACCATAAAAAGGCAAGTCAGATACAGGTAGCAGAGAACTTACAACAATTTGTTTACTGACCATCTGAAGTTACAATGGCTTTGAAAAAAATGACCTATGGTCGTTTTTCACGCTGTTGCAGCATCCCTAGGGTCACGTGATCAAAATTTGGACACTTGCCAATTGACTGATATTTATGACGATCGCAATGCCCCCGAGTCATGTAGTCATCTTTTGCGACAAGCAAAGTCAATGGGAAAGCCAGATTCATTTCACAGCCATGTTGCTAACTTAACAACTGCAGTGATTCACTTAAGAAGTGTGGCAAGAAAGGTCGTAAAATGGGGCAAAATTTGCTTAACAATGGTCTTGCTTAGCAACAGAAATTCTGGTTGTACCTGTACTTCGGTGGCGCAGTGGTTAGAGTGCAGTGCTGCAGGATACTTCTGCTGACTGCCTGCTGACTGCAATTTGGCAGATCGAATCTCACCAGGCTCAAGGTTGACTCAGCCTTCCGTCCTTCTGAGGTGGGTAAAATGAGGGCCCGGATTGTTGGGGGCAATAGGCTGACTCTGTAAACAGTTCAGAGAGGGCTGTAAGGCACTGTGAAGCAGTGTATAACTTTAAGTGCTATTGTTATTGCTATTTATCCATGCTCCCTTTTGCTTCTGTACATTGACATGACTAAACTCTACCCCTCTACAACAGAAGCAAACATCCTCCCTCATTAGTGGACAGCAAATGGGCTGTGAGCTCAGCCCCTTAACTGGTCTTTGGTAAGAAGTAAACATTTCTCAGAGCCCCAGAATCAAGACTGCGGGCTCTCTATCAGATCAGTTACAGACCGAACTTGCTTTAGCATGTTTCCTTTCATCTTGGTTACATGATGCACACTTATTTAAAATATTTATAAGCCGCCTTCAAGACTAAATTCTACAAGGTGACGTCTAACAGGCTTTAAAAGCACAGGACAAGATAAAGCAATGAAAAATAATTAATAATTAAAAACAAATAGTACCAGAGATGCAGTTATGTAACAAGCTGAACAGTGGAGTTACGGGGCAGCTTGAAGGCTTATAAGGATGCGGTTGGTAGACATCAGCTAGAAGCGCAATCCACCAGTGGCTAAGGCGGCTTTATTTTGTGTGCCTGCCTTCCTAATTGCTCCTCCAGGCCGCTGATGCTGATCTTAAAGGGCTGTCAAGCTGGCATTGATCAAGACTATCTTTCAAACAAGCTGGACTCAAACAATTTAGGTCAGTTGGGTCAGAGGTGAGAAAAGTCTGACCTTCCAGATGTTGGACAGCAGCTCTCATGATCTCTAAACATTTGTTTTGCTAACTAAGGGTGGCAGCAACTAGAGATCAACACTGCCCCAAAGGGCCACGTTGCCGATCCCTGAAGTGTTGTGCTGAGAAACATACTAGAAGCCAGAATAGCTAGTACGACAGAGATGTCACATGAGCAGCCATTTTTTTAAATATACCAAGCCTCCTTAAAATTAATACATCCAAGTATATTAAATAATCTAGCTTGGTGTCTTTAGAGCTTGGACAACTATATCCATACCTGCCCTCTTCAGATAAGGTTGCAATTAGTGTATTAACCTATACTAGGTTAATAACTCTTGGCTATCTTACTCCCTTGATGTTTGCCAGTCAGCATTGTGTCCAGGAGAACTCAGAAACCAAATACTTGAATCCCCTTGCAAAGTGTTGTAAATCACCCTTCAGTTTGGTAGAATTTCCTTCCCACTTTGTATGACTTGCCAATTTGTCTCTCCTCATCCAGCTTGAGGATTCTACCATCTACCTAAAATCAGTGCAAAATGTAGTACTAATGGGAATAGCGCAGTACAAATGTATCTTGCCACATTTGATAAAACTACACTAATTTGTTACTAATTTGCTAGTACAATTCGAAGTGTCATAATGTGGAAATCAAATACTGCAGCAACTGTTTCCCCCCCAATAAGAATCTACTTTTTAAAATAAACATTTTTGCTAAAATCATTCAGAGACAAGGATTTCTACATGTATAAAACACATTTGCATCACACTTTAACCTTGATTAATTTTAATCATGGTTGGAGGAGGCTTTTTAGACTGATGTGAAAAACTCAGCCTTTTTGATTACCGGTAGTTAAGATTTGGTGTATAGTGTGAAGTCAGAAAAAGGGTCAAATCAGTTCAGTGTGTGTTGTGTGAAAACAAGCAGTGTCACAATAAGCGGGTTACCACAAGAGGAACTATATTTTGAACCCTATGACACAGGTGTTTAAATTCTATTTTAAAATTTTCACTTTGTTGTTTAGGTAGCAACTTAAGATGCTTTTATTCTTGCAAATATTTTTAAGATGTCTTTTTTTCGATTCAATCATCTCCGATTCTCAGAGACTACCCAGACAATTTCCTGAAGTTTTCTTGGCAAGGTTTTCAAAAGTGGTGTGTGATTGTCTCTGAGAGACTGAGAGAAAATAACTGCCCCCAGATCACCCCACAGCTGGCTTTGTGCCTAAGGCAGGACTAGAACCAGTGGTTCATTCAACCACTTCAGGAGAACCAGTTGTTAACTTTCTGAGCAGTTTGGTGAACTGGTTGTTGGAAGAAATCATTAGAGCAGAGAACCGTTGTTAAATTATTTGAATCCCATCACTGAGTAGAACCATATACCAGGAGTGGGAGGAAACCAAGACAAAGGCATTGTAAGTTATTTTTGGCTACTTAAAATCTACAGAAGAGGTTAGTTGTAGTAGAAAAAGTTAAGCTAGAGCCTTTTGATACAAGATAGTATGTAGGGTTGATAAAGACACAGAACAGTAGAAATAAAACCTTGGGAAGTTCTAAGTACATTCTGATTATTCTTTTTCTCCCCTATTGAAGAGGTATAGTTAGTTGAGTAAACTTTTTCTCTGCTATTTTGGCAATGGCTGTACAACTCTGTCCTCCCAGCTATTGGTGTACAATATTCAAAAGTGTGGTCTGCAGACTCAGCCTGAGTGACTGAGAGAACACATGCTATATTAAATGATCCCGACATATTTTACTCAAACAAAACTAATCTAACAGCTGTTGTGTACTTTTGTTTACATGTTATATGTCAAATCTTATTGTCCCCAAGGTACTTATGAGAGAAGCTTTAGCAATCATTCTCTTAAATACTGATGCCTATCCGAATTTGGATTTTTCCACTATTGAACAGAATGACAAGCACATGATTGCTGTACTTAAAGCAATCTTTCACAGCTGCCTTGCTTCTTCAGTGATCCCATTAAATTGACGGCAGATGCCTGTGGGGTCTGCAGTGTTACACACTACTTCACAAGATGCTGATTTACACAATTCCATTGAATGGTACATGACTTTATTGGGAAAGAAGCACTTCTTTGGTCATTTTATACTCTACCTGAGTAAATTTAATTTAGATACTCATTCCTCATCTTTTAGAAAGAGCTCGTGCTTATGTTAATTGTTTAGAAGTTTTTGAACTCTGAAGTGCAAATTGTTAGCAGGCACGAAATCTCTTCATTTCTAAAATGCATCATGAGTCATGTCTTTTCTAAAACTGAGTGAAGTTGCTGTCCATTAAATATGCTGGCACATCTTCTGCTTGAGCAAGTGGACCAAAATGGTGTGAATTGTTAATGCCTTACTGCTTTGGTTCACGGCTTGTGATTGATCATTTGTAACTATATCTACTCCTTGTTCCATGAAATCAAGTATGGAGTAATGGGTTCATCAGATTTTTAGGTTAAATTGAGAGTGAAGAGGTACTGTTTGTAGGAATAAGAGTTGCCATGTTCAGGGCTGGCCTTCTAACAGCATGGATTCTAAAGACGATATTCAAAACCACTTCACTCATCATACGCTTACTGATTCTGAATAGGTCCTATTTGTAGAGGACATTTGGTAGTTTTCCAATAGACTTTATGCTTCTTTCCTACTTTTATCACTTAACCTATTTTCTATATTAAAAAGTCTAAAGAGGTTAAAGTAGAAAATAAACATATTACAATACATGTAAAAGCAGAGATAGCTTTTAACTGTATAATCCAATTCTCTTTTGCTCTTAGTGTAAGACATGCAGATAGATAACTCAAAAAAAGGCAAACAGAATCCAGCATTACAATTTAAACATGACCACAA